>JZKD02S2132982.1:27819-45461 GCA_000966675.3 Picea glauca
TTTTCCAGTAGGAAAGAAGTTTTTCCTTTGAGAGTCGAGACTTTGAATGGCCCATACCAAAGGTGATCGAATTTACCATGTTTTGTTGCTTCTTCCCTCCTTGCATCCCACATTAATACTAAATCACCTAGGAGGAAATATTTGTCCTTCACCCTATGGTAGAATAATGCCTTCATTTCCTCTTGATACTTCTGCAACCTTTCATCCATTTCGACCCTATGTTGTCAAACCTCGATTAGCTGATTTATCCTCCTGGTGACGTGATTTGGTTCTTCTTTCTGATCTTGCCACAATTTCATCACGAAGAGTGATAAATTTATGGGTAACATCGCATCTGTCCCATATACCTTCTGAAAAGGAGACATGCCGATAGACTTTTTAGTGCCTATACAATTTGCCTACAATGCGTACTTTAAATGTACATGCCAAGACTTTTTGTTTTCATCCAACACTTTCTTAATTATATTGATCAGGATCTTGTTAGATGACTCAGCCAGTCCATTCCCTTGGGGGTAGTACGTTGTAGAATGGCCAAGGACGATATTATACTTTTGGCAGAAGCTGATCATAGCCATAGAGTTGAAAGCCTGGGCATTATCCGTGACTATCTTCCCGGGGCAGCCAAATCTTGACAAGATGTTGTCTTCTAAGAAATCTATTACCACCGAGTCAACTTCCCTTTTAGTTGGGATAGCTTCCACCCATTTGGTAAAGTAGTCAGTGGCAGTTAAGATCCACTTGTGTTAGGTGCTAGAATGTGGATTAATCTCTCCTATAAAATCTAGCCCCCATTGTTGAAAAGGGGATTCAGTTTTGACCGGAACTAAAGGTAGCACCGGGAGTTTCTATTTACCTGCAAATAGCTGAAAAGGGAAACAGGCTCGGACCTTGGTGTTAACATCTGAAAATAGTTTTGGCCAGTAATACCCAGCCCTTAGAATTTTGTAATCTATGGCCCTCCAAGCGTGGTGTCCTCCACAAACTCCTTCATGAAATTCACTTATAACCCATTTTGTTTCCGATTCGTCTAAGCAGACTAACAAGAAACCAAGCGAGTCTTCCCAATATAGTTGATTTTCGGCGATACAATACTTAACTGCATGAAGCTTTAAAGTCCTCGCTTTTTATGGTGATAGTTCACTTGGGCATTTTAGAGTCAGCAGGTAGGATACTATGTTTCTATACCATTCTGATGATACAAACTTCTCCTTGATCTTAATTGCTCTTTTCTGGTTCATCAAGCTCTTTTATGTTCATGTTTTCCTCATATCCCTGTAGGAAGTTTATATCCAGAGATTTGAGATTTGATTCAGCCAAAAGTTTGGCCAAGCCCTGTCCTTTTATCAATTTAGTAGGTTTGATTTCCAGGTCAAATTCTTGAATCTTGTCCAGCCATCGTCCTCTTTTCCCATCACTGTCTGGTTGTACCAAAACATCTTTCACAGAACTGATTGGTATGTACGCAATGATCTTGGAGTGTAATACATATGTTCTGAATGCCATCAGTTCTTTTACCATGGCGTATGCTTATTTTTATATTGTATCATATTTAAGTTTTGCATCTCTAAGGTTCTTACTGAAAAAGGTGATCGACTGTTCGAAACCCTCTTCATTCTTTTGGAGGAGCACCACAACAATCATGTGTTTGAAGGCAAATGAGAAAATTAGAAAGTCTTTCAGATAATCGAGACTTGCCAATACAGGCGCTTCGGATATGAATTTATTAATGTGTGCGAACGATGCTTTGGCCTCTATTTTCCACTTTACTTTGTTGTTCTTTTTCAGCATATCTGTTATCAATTTTACAATTTCAGTGAAATTTGGGATAAATCTTCGTAAAAAAAATATTTTTCCTAAGAAAGATTGAATTTCTTTTACATTTCTAGGAATGTTTATAGTGTCTATTGCTTCAACCCTCTTAGGATCAATCTTAATTCCATGTTTAGATACAACATGACCCAATAATTTACCCTCTTGCATGGCAAAGTGTTATTTCTTGGGGTTTAAGGATAGACCAAACCTACGGCATTTTTCGAATGTTTGTTTATGATGTACCAGATGCTCTTCGTTAGATTTGGAGAAAATCGTTAAATCATCGAGATAGATGAATACAAACTTATCCCTCTCTCTGATGAAAGTGATGTCCATAGCGCGTTGGAACGTGGCTCCTACATTCATCAAAGCGAAAGGCATCTTATCATACATGAACATACCCCAAGGGGTAGTAAACACTGTTTTTTCTTTATCTTGTTCATTCATGGAAATTTGATTATATCCATAGAAACCGTCAATCATAGACATTCTATTCGCCCCAACTACCCTTTCTAGCACATGATCCATTTTGGGCAGGGGATAGTTGTCTTTAAGAGAGGACTTATTTAAATTTTTGAAATCCATGCACAGTCTAATTTCTCCACTCTTTTTTCTAACCGGGACCATATTTTCCACCCAGTCAAAATATCTCAGAGGTATCAGAGGCAATAAAATTGGGTTGATTTGCCTAATATTTTGTCTAAAAGGTTTGACCCCAGGCTTTAAAGGTATCTTGTGATCGATCACTGCAGTGTCGTAGGTTCTTAAGGTTCTTAACTCATCGTAAGACCAGGAGAAAACATCTTTAAATTGTCTAAGTAGGTCCTTATATTTGTCCTTTATTTCAGGGGGGAGGAGTTTAGATATTTTAACCATCCTAGATTCTTCTTTGGTTCCTATGTCACAGTCCTCAACCTCTTATGGTTAGGGTTGTAAGGTGGATTTTACAGGTATTTCATCTTGATCAAACAGTCTTTCTAGAGGGATCAGTCCCTTTGAAATATGGTTATTTTTTAGGACCAACATACGATGATTTGCGATTTTGTCTTGGAAAGCTTGAGGTTCCTCCCCTTCTTGCATGATCCATATCTCGTCATTCKGATTTTCTTGATCTRCGTGAGTTTCAGAAAATTCACCTACTGCTTCAAGAAACTTCTTAATTTGTTCATCATCCTCAAAAACCTGCCAGTGCTGGATATTATCTGGTATAGATGGTCTGTGTCTTATCTCTATGTGATACTTCAATTTAAAGGTTGTAGGAGGAGTGAAAGTCGAAGTTGCTTTAGCTAATGCATCAGCATGTAAGTTTTCTGCACGTGGGATGAAGTGGACATTTACAGACGAGAAATTTTTTTCCATAAGATCCCAGGCACAGTTCCTGTATGATCTTAATCTGGGATGCTTGGCTTGGTACTGTCGATTTACCTGTTTGACTATTAAATCTGCATCTCCGTATACCTCTAGGTTATTTATTTTTAGCTTCCTGGCAGCCTCTAATCCTAGGGCCAAGGATTTGTATTCACATACTTTGTTAGTATAATCTATATCCCATTGCAGTCTGTAAGAAAAAGGAACAACAAACTTTTCTTTAGGAGCCACAAAAAGCATTCCTGCACCAGCCCCTTCGCAGGACAAGGCACCATCAAAAAACATTTTCCAGATACTGGTATTACACATATACTTGGTCATGTAACCTGACTCTTCATGCTCTATATCGTTTTCCTCTATGAAACCATCTAAACCATTGTCAAAAGATAAGATACAATTTCCTAAATCTTGATCTGCAATGTAAATAGGGAAATTGTTCAGATTTTGAGGGTCGCTTACTGTATATGCTAACCTCATCTCCCTGTACAACCGAGTAAACTACCCACCAAACACAGGAATTGTGGTGAACGTCATATCCATTTGAAGAGAACCCCCCATCTTGGCTCTCCATGACCTAGAAAATAGTAAGCCATACTTGGGGGGAATATCAACAATAACCACATCCATCAAGATACTCTTAACTGGGACCTGTGCCAGGGTGACTACTAAATATTTTATCATTCCCATACACTTAACTCTTCTCGAGTCAAAAGATTAAATATCTCCATAAGGTCTCGTGATCTGGAGACCCAATTTGTCCATAATAATTTTAGGCATCACGTTATGGGAGGCTCCGGAGTCTAGCATGCAATTATGTAGCAGTTGATCGTATACATTCAAGGTAATATAAAATGGAGCAATAGTGTCTTTGGCCCCTTCAAAATGTGGACCAAAAGTGATGTTGGGTATCATCTTCCAGGTTTAAAATGTCAGATTGGATTTCTAGCTCCGAGACACCTATCACTTTGGTAATCTGCTTTCGATAAACTAGGTTTTTTGCTAACTCTACCAGAGGAATTGGTATCTTAATTATATTTATCTCATTTTCAAAACTGAAAACTCCGCTCACCTTGTCTGTTTCTCTAGTTGGGACTTCCAAATCCTTCCTTTCCGACTTATTTTCCTGGACCACTTTATTACTCATGATCTTGGTTGAAGGTGTAATTGTATTAGCTGTTTTGGTTCCTTGTGTTCGGGTTTCTACTTTTCCCACTTTGGATTCTTGTGTGTTTACTACTTTCTCTTTGTTGTTAGGTAACATGGTTTCTTTGGGAGTAGGCTCATAATTTTGACCTCTTGGGAGAATTTTATTAGGTTGAGTAGTTGAAATAGGATTACTCTTAGATCTCAAGTTATACTTAGGTTGGACCTCGGCTATTATCATTTCGGTTTCTTCTTGAGAGCTACAAAGGTCAGTATGATCTCTTTCTTCACCTTTAACTGACGATTGTTGAGTGTTTAGAGATTTTTCATAATCTTCTCTAGTGAGATATGGTTGTTTGCAGTCATCACCGAAATTTGTGACATCATCGTCTGAATCTCTGAAATCTTGGAGATCATTCGCTCCTATAAAATTTTCATTCTTTAGGGGAGTTTGTATTTTTTGATCTTCATTTTTATCTGTCTTTGTTGGTTTGGGCAGTTGGGATTCCACTTGAAATCTTTTTTAGCAAAAGAATCGGCTTTGGCCTATTCTAGCTCCATTCTGGATATCTTATTATACAGTTCCTTAATTACCCTAGCCATATCGTCTACTTTGTCATCTGTGTATCTATTAGACCCTGACGACCCTGCTTGTTCTCTAAAGCGTCTAGTTTCTTGATTTCTTGTTTCTACTTTAGATTTTAACTTACCAAAAGCCATCATATTTGACTCGATTCATACAACATCATCTTGCATTTAGTTTATAGTAGCTCCCCTTATTTCCCGTAAAAGAAGTGCACAATCTGGTTTGAAATCCCCCATGAAAGTTACTTTAGTTGCGGGTTGGGACGGTTTAACCTCGATCGGGATTTTGTTATACAACTTGTTGAATCTTTGAATAAACTCCATAAATGTTTCTAAACTCTTTTTTCTTAAAGACCCAAACTTGGTTAAATAATATAGGTGGTATTTTCTTTCACCCCATTGTCTAAGGAAAGCATCTTCCAAGGTATCATATGACAAGACAGATCCTACGGGTAGACTCTGAAACCAAGTTTGGACCTGACCTTCGAAGGTTTGGACGAGAAGCCTCGAATACAAATATTCATGTTCGAGACCTAGGATGTCTGAGAATTGATCAAAGAAATTTATGTGTTTGGCTGCAGTTAGATCTCCTTCCCTAGTGAATTTTGGCAAATTTTTTATATAGTTTTCAGGAAGGTCATGCAGAGGAACAGAAAATACCAAGGGAGCGTATCTTGCTACCACTTTCGCAAACAATTTTGGAGGGGGGGCAGGCCCTTGGCTTCCAGCTCCTCCCCCAAGAGAACATCCACCTCCTCCTCTGACAACCCCTCCACCTCCTCCTCCGGCGGCTACCATCGTTATTAGTGGAAAGTTGTAAAATGGGTTTTGGAAGATTAAAAGTGAATCTTTACTTTCTTCGCGGGGTGAAAAACTCGGGGATGACTGGTAAGGGATGCGAGGGCTTGGCTCTTCAGACTTGGAAGAGATGTAGTTGGGGGAAACAATGGGTGTGGAAGCTAGATGTGTGAAATATTCTTTGAGACCGTGTGAGGTCACAAAGTTTAACTGAAGAGTCGACGATATATCGACAGTAGATAGATTTTCTATAGGACTTTTTCCTTTCTGTTCTACAGGGGTTATTGAATGGGTTTCACTTCTAACTTCAGAGTATTTTTATGTTAGATCCTTAGTGTCAAAGAGAGGGCTACGTGAAGTCGAAGGTTTAGAAGAAATTTTGGTCTTCAGTTGTGGGTATTTAGGCTGATAGATTGCAGGGGTCAGCTTAAGAGAGCCTCTTGCCTTTAAAATCTTCTTATGACTAGTAATGGGTGTGTTCTATTTACCATCCAGGTTTTTCCTAGTATTCCTTCATATAGATGCCATCTTATTAATCATGGAGTTTCCAAGTGAAAGTTTGGAAATCCTTTAAAAGGTGTGCACTCTTTTTTCACTATAAAAGGGTGGCACTTTCAACGAAAAAGATGTCATTTTCCCAGGGAAAAAGATTTCATAGCTTCAGTCCCTGGCAATGGTGCCAAAAATATGTTGTTCCAGAGTCTATACTTAAGGCTTAGAAGTACAGTGTCTAGACATCTGAAAGTGAGTAAAGGGTAGAGAAGGAAAAAACGTCAACCTTTGGTAAGGGAAACAAGGGCTGATTTCTGAGTTGGGGTTGTCTAGCTTCCAACTATTCCTGGATGTTTATATCCCTTTCAATCACTGCCCATGAACTCTCAAGTTCAACCTGGGTAGTGGCTATTTTAAGAATAGTATCAAAAAGTTTTAAGGAAATATGTGTTTGGTCTGATAGTCTGGGTTTGATATTAGGTTGTCTTGTTATATGGATAGTCATGGAGGAACAAAATGATAAGAAAATCTCAGGGGAAATTTAGGTTTTGTCTCAATTTCAGTCATATAAAAGAGAGTTTATAGTTCCAGGAGTGAAAATAGGGTGCAAACCAAAGTCCCTTTCCCATAACTGGGTTATATTTTAATAAAGATGTATGAGGTGGGAGAAAACATTAAGTTGTCTATCGTGTAAGGATCCTATCAAGGGAGAATCTTACTTATAAACAGAAGAAGAAAAAGGTAAAGAAATAACCCATTGAAGCATAATATATATATAATTATAAAGTGTTGACTGGTCTTATACCTGCTGATAGCTGGTATAGAGGAAAAACAGTAAACAATATAGAAAACTAGAATTCATTCACTATAGTAGAGGTTGTACTAAATTATAGTGAAGCATTCATTAGATACAAATATGAAATGAAATGAAATATGAGATACAAGGAAACAAACTCATAATACAGTCGTGATGGAATTGAGAATCTTTGGATTTGCTTTATATTAACTCTCAAAATAGAAAACCTCTATTACAATTGACACAAAAATGTCCATCCTTTTTTCTTTCTTTCTATGGTATATTTATACATTTTTACATAAGATGGAATCTCAATCGTTACAATATTTTTAGTTACGATAAGAAGGAGAACACTCGTTCCATTTCTTCATCTTTGTCTTCATTTGGTACCAGAAGCTTGTCCTCTCGCATGCTCGGTACAAGTGACACATCTTTCTGCTAGCCAAGATATCAACCTTAACGGTTCCTCTTGACAGTTGGCCTCAAAAGAGTAACAATCTCGGGCTAATTGTGATAACCTTTCTTCCATCTGTCGGTCTATGATGTCAATAATGCATAATTGCACAGTTGGCTTAATCATACATTTATCTATTTGAACTATGTCTGCCATAGTTACTTGTGATATTTCGGCCGAATCTCTTTCTTCTTTTTTGTTTATATCAAGAGAAATTTTCACTATATTAATTTGACTCAATGTCTCTGCATTGCCTTCGCTATCAAAACCTAATAGATTACCATATATAGAACCAAAATCCTCT
Source organism: Picea glauca (assembly GCA_000966675.3). Taxonomy (NCBI): domain Eukaryota; kingdom Viridiplantae; phylum Streptophyta; class Pinopsida; order Pinales; family Pinaceae; genus Picea; species Picea glauca. The sequence goes on from JZKD02S2132982.1 coordinate 35,572, forward strand.
TCAAAGGATTTCATTACCCTCTTGGCTTGCAGTTTACCTTCTAATATACTGTACTCCCATTCTTTCAATAAAATATTTCCTCTGGTCTGCTCCGAAATGGAAAACTTGGGAGTACTTCCCGATTCCCTATTGTTTGTAGCTATTAAAGCCTCTTGAAAAGTGACCCGAACTGCTCCAACTTCTCTTTCTCTGATGGATAAATTTTCCAATACTTGATCAATGAGTAAGTAGTTGTCCCGAATTACCTCTACCTTGGCGTGTAAATTTCACTGGGCTGCAGAAACTCTGCTCCAAATCTCCATCTCCTCAGACTGGAACATCCCGATATTTATAACTTTACTTTTGGTGATTTCCACTCTATCCTGTAGCTGTTCAATCAAGTCTTTTTGCTGACCCGCTTGTATCTGACCATCCTGAACCACCATCTCTGCTTGTTCGAGCTTATTTTTGAGCAGCTCTATCTCCCTTTTATCGGCCATCCTTGCTTGTTCTATTCCTGCACTCGCCTGGTCCTTAGTAGCCTCCTATGTTGTGGCTAGTCTATCTTCTAAGGTTTTGATGAGGTGATTTTTTCTCTTCAGCTAATTTTTCAAAACCCCGACTGAAAATTGATTCTCTGTGGCATATGCCCCTAATGTCCTGGCTATTTATGTAGCAAATTCATCTTTCTTCTTGTCTTTCCCATCATTCAACACTTTGTACTTCTTGGATGTTGATCCCCCTTCCTGATAGAATTATCTTTTAACCACAACCTTTCTCTTCTTATCAAAGAAGAACTCATTTGGAGGGAGCTCTTCCACCCTTATAGCTCTCAATTCTTCATTTAAAATCCACCCTGCGTCTATGTTTCCCTGAGTTGACTGCAAGGGAGTAATGGAGGTGATGGGATATCTGATTTTCTTAGCTGGATGTCCTGGAGTAGTGACTGGAGTCTTCTTTTTCGGTGGCTCGGGAGTCTTTATCTCTATTTTTGGACTCCTAGTTTTCTCTTCCCAGTCCTGATGTTTTTCTTGGCTGGGTGCCGCATCTTTGGATCCTTTGACTTTTTTTTGTTTCACCTCTATTGTACTTGGATTCTCACCTCGCAATACTGTGGGAAGACAATTGTGTCGATGTTCTTGGAATTTTAGAACATTGGCCCTCTCTTCGAGTGGCATGGCTTGTATCCGAGCCAAAATCTTGGCATAAGATCTTGCACCTCAAAGAAAATCATCTGAGGGTGAATTCTCGTGCTCGAACCTTTTGAGTCTGCAACTGGCCAAGTGATTACTTATGACCCTTTGTGAATCGTGCTTCTTGAATTCAATATGAACCAATTTTAGGTCTTCTAGGGCTGTTGCCTCAGCTTTAGCATGCCCAAAATCTAACAAAGAATATGAATTTAAATGAATAGGAAAAGGTGGCCATACCTTCTTTGAATATCCCTTAAGCTCTTTGCTTATGCAACCGATTACGGTTTGCCTAGCAACCTCACAAAAAGCTAGCTTGTCGGGTATGAATAATGGTAATGCATGCAGGGGACGAGAAGCCCCGAAAACCCTGAGGTATGAGAATTCTATTTCTACATACCAGTCAGTTATATTGCTCAGATTCATTGCTATACTGTCTGAGATCCTGGGTGGTGGGTGGCCAAAAATAGTGACATGTAGTGGTACCATTACCCAATTAAAAATTTCATACACAAAATATGTCGCTTTGTTTTCCCATAGTTTTGAATGGTAGACGTGGATGGGATCGGCCTCTAATGGAGTCCAAATCCAGCTCATTAAGGGAAAGGGCATTAGAAAGCACACAAAATCCATAATGTACACGGACATAAAGAATGAAGCAATCTTTCTGCTCTCCCTCTGCTCCCGATACTCTGTAACTCGATTGGTCAAGCTATCAGACAACATTTTAGCCCAATCGAAGGAATAGCCTTCGACAGCTGAATGTATTAGAGGCACCCATTGAATAAAAAAATGTGTGGTGTCCTCTCTCTCGTATAGTCTGCAGGTCATCATAGCTACATATTTGAACTGTGGTTCCAAGGAAGCTATTGAATATACACCATTATTGTCTGCCCTAAACTTCGCAGGGTGTGAAACCCAATCTCTGATCAAACTAGACATAGTCTTGTCATATTGCACACATTCCTTCTGTTTGAAGTTCTCCAAGAATTCAGCATCATATGTAAGGTCCGACATGGTAGGAAACTTGTGCATAGCCTCCAGTTGTTCGGGTCTGAAATTCCCAATAGTGACTTTATGTTCATTGATGATGGTTCTGGTTAGTATGTCCACATGGTCTAATGCCCACAGGACCATATCATAGTAAGGGAGTAGTTGTGGCCTGGCTGCTACTTTATGCATTCCAGATTGGATGATGATCTTATATTTGGTGGTCAGGTCATCTTTTTCATTGTCACTGGAATCATCAGAATAATCTACCAATTCGGACTGTAGAACATCAGAAACAAGCGACCAGGTCCTAACAAAGTCGACAGTTCGAGGTGAAGTATCAACGATGTTGTATGAACCTTGTACCTAAACCTCAACGTTGGCTTTAGATGATTTTCGCAGGGCCATGGCAAGGGTTCCTACTTTAGCTCTTCTACGATAAAAATATGTATACATACAAAAATTAGTTCGCTGAGAAAAGTTTACTCTGTGTAATATAGAAATGAATTTGCGATAACAAATAACAAAACTATATATTCAACCATTTAAAACTTGGTACTTTTCCAGGACAGAACAGTCAAATCATGCTTAAATATAAATTTAGCAATAAAAACCCAATCCTTACTTGTCGATTTGCCTTGTTTCTAACTAATGCCATAAATTTTTGGCAGTTCATAACGTTAGATGGTGCAAGGAAAAATTAAGACTGCCTCGTAGACTGTGCATGCATCAAGTCATGAGAAATACTAGCTTAGCTCAATTAATCAGGTTTTATCAACGTTAATTAATCTTTCGATACTCGCTACATCGGGAGATTTCGCTTTAACCCTTTGAACCTCTAAAACCTGAGATTGCGATGATTATCTTTGGTTAATAAAAAATGTAATTATGATTAGACACTTAATTAATTACATGATTATTTATATCGAAACTTCGCGACTCAGAGCTTTGAAGGTATATCTTCCAGGACGTTCGTATGCCGAGTTGCAAAATTGTGAGATTGCAATGATATGATTTAATTAAAATGGGGGATTAAAGCGAATTAAGTGTTTAATTAATTACGTTTCTATTTTTATCGCGACTTGGGGCTTTGATAGTGTATCTTTTAAAGGAAAATACATCGAGTTGTGGATTCCCGATAGAGCTCAACTACAGCTAAGCTTGTTACCTTTATCATTAACGCGGGTTACTAAACAAGAATCTTGTGGTTTCGCCTATCGGGTTTACGACAGTAAGACTTTTGGAGTTAGTAAACACCAAGATGCGAAACCCCGATGATGCTTAACCATTGCTTAGAAAAATTTTACTTTCGCTACTGACCTGGGTAAAACTTTAAAATGATTTTGTCGTTTCCCTCTTCGGGACTTGCAAACTATGTGATCTATAACATTCGACATACGAAATCCTGAGGTAAAAAAGGGGAAAATCATTTGAATGAAAAGTAGAAGTTTCCTTGAGAGTATGATAACCACCACTGCTCGTGTGATGAGACTTCAGAGATTTTGAAACAAATGAAGGAAAATATGAAAACCACCTTTCGATTTCGAGCATTAAGATATGAAATTCAAAACAGGCTAAAAAAAAACAAAGGTAGCTCCAACAGGTATTAACCTTGATGTGTAACCTTTCAAAAGACTAGAATATTCTAGGAAGCAAGAGAAACCCTAAAATGTTGGATAATAACCCTAGGAGACAAGTCGGCTCAAGAGAATATTTAATATTGAGCTATTATCCTCTAGAAAGAGAAGTCATCCTATTAAAGTGAGATACAACAGTATGAATAGAGGGCGTTAGAGCTCATTTATCACTCTCACTCTCACAAATGCATAATTACTAGTGGTGCATAAGTTTGGAGAGGGAGTGCAGCCGCAACTATTGCAACTGGCATTTTGGTTTTGGTTGGACTTTCTCTTGGTTGTGGTTTGTACTTTATATTGGCTATGGTTTATACTTTCTTCCTGGTTTCTATTTATTCTTTCTTGTTGCACTACCATTAGAGAAAGGTTTGCTAGCCTTGGTTGGCTATTGGTCTACTACCATAATTATTTTGTCTGTCAAGGTTAAGGTGCTCAGGGGTGGACTTTGTGCCTATGGTTGGGTGACAATATTTCTATATTGTCTATGTAAAAACAAGCACACCCCTTTATTTCTAATATTTTATGGGCCCAAACTATCTTCAGACAGTGTAACCATCAGAAGATAGATTGGGAATTTATTTGTTAAGCTCATTATGGCACCAGTTATAGTTGTAGCTAGGTTTTCTAATTATGCAGCTGCAACAAACCCTAACCCTTATGTTTTGGAACTTTTGGTGAAGTATTTGACCTAATTCCTTAACATCCTATTCCACACTATCCTAGCACACCTCTTGGTACTCTCATCCAACAAAAAAATCAGGTTTTAATCTTTAGTCAAGGTCAAAGTCAAAGGTTGACTTTTAGTCAAATTGGATTTTTGGTAAAAGTTGAAATTTTAGAGTTTCTAGCTTGTTCTAATCATTGAATCTTCTGATTGAGTTTCTAATATCTTCTTTTCAAGATGGTATCTAGTTTCAGATTGGAACAAAATTTGGACTATGCTACAATATTTCAAAGTTATGCACTTGTATATGTTATATAAGTTATATCATCTAGCAAAACATGAGTGTCTTTGCATGGAAAGTACTAGAGATCTTGTCTAAGTTGTAATATTGGATTCAATGCATTCATAAGAACAAGTGCACCCTCCATAGTAGTTAAGGATTCATGTTCCAGGTTTAATTAAATTGTTAATCTTCAAATTTGTGTATACCAAAGGTGATATTTACTACATTACAAATTGTGAAAGAAGTATTTGAAAGATTATATTATTGCTAGGTGTAATGAATAATTGACTGCATATGAATACTATTGATATAGATTCTTATTGTACTTATTTTAAAATATGAACTAACACCCACTTTAGGAGATATTTCTTATTCGTGTTATCAAACTAGAACATCTTACTAATGCTACCAAGAAACTATCCTTCATATGAAAGATGTTGTATAAAAAAAAATGTCGTTCTTGTTGTCTCAGGCAGGTTATTTCATGAAGGCTATCATGAAGATGTCTTTCCAGGTAGGTACCCTTGTGAAATATGTTTGTGGAAGCTGTCATAGAAGAATTTTATAAGTATGAAACAATGTTTGCAACAACTTCCAAATGGGAAGCAATAAGAACAAATAGAAACAAACTTAAAGAGACTCAGAAGAGTCAGACTCGAAGGAAATCAAAAATCAAAAGGAAATCATAACAAGCTTGTGACACTTTGTATAAATAAAAGAGAGATGCAGCAGATGAAAGCATGGAATCTCTTAGATTGAAGAAGCTGATCACATAATTCCAATAGAAGAACATGCATATTTCTCATTCAGGCATGAAGTGGGGATTAGGAGGGAGCTAATCCCCAATGATATGATCCATTGAAGAAGAATTTGTAAATACTATGAAGTATCCATCCATGTTATTCATTGGAAATATCATCCATGATAAGCAACACATGTTCAGTTTGACTCTAGAAGAAGTCTTCTTCAAAAAGAAGCCTTGAATATCCTTGGTTGTCCATCTACATTTATGTTCCTATGGAGAAAGGTTGTAGCCTTTAGGAAAGAAGGGCATGTAATATGTAGAATATTCCATGGAATATAAAATTGAAGATAAACATGAGGAAGAACATGAATATACCAATAAAGAAAGAAAATTCAGAACAACCAATTGAACCATTTTTAGCCCACTAGAAGTAGTCAAGCAGAAGTAATGGAAGGAAGTTGTGATGAAGAAAAATTTATTTGAGAAATTAAGAATTGATAGATATAAGGCAAGACTCAGGGCTAGAGGGTTCTCCTAGTAGGAGGGATAAGTGTTATAACCCTAATTTTCACCAGACATGCTTACCTTGCATCAGGCCATCTCAGTTTCCTTCTTTGCTAAAAAACTATTGAACAACTCTTCTTAAAAACCCCTCTTATAAAGGCCCACGTGCCCTACTCCATTACTGCACACATGTACATGCTAGCTAACCCAAGATAGCCCGCATGTGCCTACAAAACCATGAAAAAAGGAAATTTGTTGATGGAACACACAGTTTTGGGTAAGTTAACTAAACCTTTCGGCCATGCATGGCTGGTCACTAGACCAAATACCTAGCTTCTTCTAGCCTATAAAAGAAGGGGTAGAGGTCCCATTTGAAAAGGATGGAGAATCATAGTAAATAAATTATACTTGATTGAGAATTCCATTTGTCCCAACCTTTAGCCATCCTTGTGCAAAGAGAAGTATAGAGAAAAGAAATTGGAAGACAGTGGAAGCAGAGCCCAGGACCAGGATCAAGGAGCAGTAGCTAACTTTATCATTGTAAGGTATCATTGTGAAGTTAATAAAAGAATTTATTTTCCTGTCCCACCATATGAGATTTTCATTATTGGAATATTGATTGTATGATTGATTAAATATCTAACCTGTTAGTTCATATATCAAATGCATGTGGAGTTTGTTTGTCTTTAGTGAATGCAAGTCAGCATTGGGAGGAGAGTTACAGTCAAAGAACGACCAAGCACGAAAAGGGATCGACATCAAACAGGAAGAATAAGGTACATCAACTTAATCTCTTGAGCCTTGTATTTACATATGAGTAATGGGGGTGTAGGCATGGGATGATGGTAAAAAGTAGGAATCTTTAGGTCATTTCTGCATGCATGATAAAACCCTTAGTGCTAGTCTGTAGGAGGGATTTCCCACCCACCAAAAAATTGGCGACCGTACTGGGGATTCTCTAGGGTTTCTGAGAATGTTTTTTCTTAGGTATTTTTAAGAACTGGTTTCATTTCTTATTTTTAAAGTTTCTGCAAAAGTATAAGCTAACAAATATTCTGGTCTTCCATACCAGTTATCTCTGTTTCTGTGCTTGAATGCACTTTTTTTTTTCTTTTCGAGACCCACAGAGGTACACATGGCTTGTATAAGGTTTGTACGCATGTACCCATGCCCTACCTTCCTATAGCCCGCATGTACATGCTAGCTGAGGAAGTGTTAGTCGCATGTATGATTCCATAAAATTTCTTTTAGAGAGGCAGTCATCCTCTCCCCTGTTAGAAACAATCCTTCTCAGGGGTTTTTTGGAACTCTTTCTAGTCTTGGTTGTTTGCAGCCTATAGCTTAGGTTTCACCTCAGATTGGTTTGTTCTATGAAGTTTTCCTTTAATGGTTTTCTTTTTTCTGTTAAAGTAAGTTTCTGAGTCTTCAAGAGATCCTGGTTCTCAGTACCAGTAGTCTCTGCCTGGGCTAAATTTCTTGGCCTTTTTATTTGTCTTAGATTTTTAGAGATACATGTGAGCTGTATAAGGCTAGCACACGTGTACACGCGCCCTGACTATACACATCTCATGTGCAAACGCTTGTTGTTGAACTGTCAGAATGCGTGTCTGTGGAGAAAATTTTTGTTTAAGGTGAGGCAGTCATCCTTTCCTTTGACAAGAGTTATACCTCTCAAGTTTTTGGGTCTCTGCCATAGCAGTCAGTAACTTAGGTTTGATCACAACAATGGCTTTCTTTTTCATTAAAAATTTTTCCTCAAAATTTTCTTTTTATAGGTTTTTTAGANATACCATATCACTGAGACCATTCAAAAGTGCATTTATGGCTTTGGAATTATTCTCACCGAGTTTCACTACTTTGTCATTTGTTGGTGGAATTGTTGGTGCTGTGTATCCATCTACAATCAATTGCCAAACTTGAAATCTCTGTGCCTGTATATATGTCTTCATCCTTATGCTCCAAAAAGCATACTTTTGTCCATCAAATTGTGGTATTCCATTTTTATATGAGTTGGTACTCTCCATGATCTACCTTTTAGTGGTTAAACTCATTTCTGAAGGAACCTTCTCTGATACCAATTGTTGGATTACTGAGAGGGGGGGTGAATCAGTAATAGCGTAATTATAATCTTTTTTCTTCAAATGTTATATCAATGTAGAATTATTATCCAATAATGAGAAGTAAGAAATAAATAATCAAACACATACACAGTACACTAGTGTTTTACGTGGAAACCCAAATCGGGAGAAAACCACAAAATACGTTTTCTTATATGTCTCTAAGAATTACATTTATTGGAAGCACCAACTTCCTTTGTTTTCCAGATGCAACTAGAAGGAGGCTCCAACACTCTAGTTTCTTAGGCTACAACCTGAGGGAAGCTCCAACTCCCCAATTCTCTGGCTACAACCAGAAGGAGGCTACAACCCCCAATGTTCTCTGGCTACAAATAGAAGGTGGCTACAACCACCTGTCCTTGCCCTGTCCTGACACCCTGAAGTAGAAGTAGAATGATGGAACCACTGTCACACTATCACTTGTATATACCATTGTAAACTTGAACCAATAAATCTGAACCATGCATCAACCATGCATCAACCTATACCTCAACCTGTAATCAACCTGTACCATAAATAAGTGCATCAACCATGCACCAACCTGTAATCAACCTATACCATAAACAAGTGCATCAACCATTCACCAACCTATAATCAACCTGTACCATAAACAAGTGCATACAACCATGTACAAAGTATGTACCAATCATGTGTCAATTTCTCATCAACTATGACTCATCAATATGTACCAACATCATCAACTATACACCTCATGTATGTGCGCCAACTCATCAACTACTCATCTCAACCATGTACTCAACATGTACCACAACCAAAAGACCTCATCCATTTAATCATACAAATTTGATTTATAGCTCTGTAATAGACCTGGTGTATATGATCACATTCCTACAAACCTTCCTTAACTTTAAAAACAAGAGACTAGCATTTTCATCAAACGTTTCTTTAGTCTCATATGCCTAGTTTTGGATTAGTCAACAACCCTAAATTGAAGTAATCATAACTTTGAACCTATAATGTATAAAGATATGAAATTTATACACAATGTTCTTCAGTATGTTTTATGTAATTCCTCCAAGTGTCACTACTTGGAACCTCTCATAAAAGGAGTTATAGCAAAAATGGCATACCTTGCTGAATTCTGGCTTATTCTAGAGAGCAACCCTGTAGAGCATGCCCCACACAAAATATTTGATGAATTGATATAAAACTATTACAAAGAATACTAAATATTTTACCCCAAGCAACACATTTGATCTCACTGAATTTGGATCTATTATGAAGAAGTTATGATGTTTGTACCCGAAACACTTGATTTTGACTAGTTTTAGGACTGACCACAAACCCTATTTTCCACAGAGTGTAACTCCAAAAATACAATGACCAACAAGCTTAATTTTTTACCACAGATACTTGGATATGTTTTATCACTTTCATATCAATTTTAGGATCTTAATCATTATAGAAAAAAAATTATAGAGAAAATGGTGAGATGACCTGTAAATAACATACCTTAGAAAGCACCATCAAAAGAATTTATCCTTCCTTGCATTTCGGCCTTCTTTTCTTCACTTTCTTAATAATTTCAGCTTATATATCATTTGGTTACCTCAGAAACCTATATATATTCAATATGCTCAAGTGTGATTGAAATGAGAGAGCCTTGCCTCTTATTTATACTCTCAAAGTAGCTTCCTTAAAAACGTCTTCTAGGTCACTTGGCCCACTTTCCTTATTTTAGGGTTGGGTCCACTTCTAATTTATCCATTAAATTTATTATTGAAATTATTTATTTTGTATTCAATTTGAATTATAATACA
>JZKD02S2132993.1:0-10118 GCA_000966675.3 Picea glauca
CATTCCTTGGTTAAATGGAAACAATACTTGTTGGGAACCAAATTTCTCATGAAAACAAACCACACTAGTTTGAAATATTTCCTAACTCGGAATAACCTTTCATCAGAACAACAAAAATGGGTGAGAAAAATTCAGGTCTTTGACTTCAATATTCTTTATAAAAAGGAAAGGGAATATTGGGTTATAGATGGCTCATCAAGGAAACATGATAGTGATGTTACACTATGCGCTATTTCCATAGTATTCCCGAATGGGTCTCATAAGTCCAAACTGAGTATGTCAAAAACCCAAATATAAGGAAGTTAATACAGGAAGTTGAAAGCAACCCAACAACAAATCATAAATTTACTTGGGTGAATGACATATTGTGGTACAAACAAAGGATATATTTACCCAAATCTTCTAAATTCAAACTCCAAATTTTAAAAGAAAATCGTGATTCTTCGACAACAGACCATGTGGGGTTTTAAAAACATACTACAATATATGCCAGTCCTTCTTTTGGAGGGGTATGAAGACCGATATTCAGAAATATGTGGAAGAATGTGACAATTGTCAACAACACAAGTTTGAAACTATCTCTCCTCTAGGTCTTCTTCAATCCCTTCACATTTCAGATAAAAAATGGTCTTAAATATCTATGGACATTATCATTGGTCTTCCTACCTCATAAGGGAAATATATTATATTTGTAATCGTAGATCAATTAACCAAATATGCCCATTTCATTGGAATTTCATCAAAGGCCAAAGGTAGTCAAGTTATTGATAGCTATGTTAAGAATATCTTTAAGCTCCATGAGTTCCCCAAGGTTATCATTACCGATAGGGATTCCAAGTTTACTAACAACTTTTGGAAGGAATTGTTCCAGCAAGTTGGGACATACTTAACCATGAGTACTTCATACCATCCCAAACATATGGTTAAACTGAAGTGTTTAATAAATGTCTTGAAGGGTGCCTAAGGAATTTTGTTAATGATCGACAGATGCAATGGATTAGTTGGTTACATCTTGCATAATGGTGGTACAATAGTACATATCATACCTTATAAAAAATGACCCCTTTTGAGGTTTTGCATGGTTATCTACCTCCGTTAATTAAATAATATGTTATCAATTCCAAGGTTCATGTCGGGAAGGACTATCTAGCTACTTCTAATGAGGTCTTGTGTATTATGAAAAATCATCTCGAACAAGCAAGGAATTGAATCAAACAACAAGTTGGAAAATGAAGAACTAATCGTGAATTTGTGGTAGGAGATGGGGTGTTTGTTCGACTACAACCTTACAAGCAGAGCTCTCTCAAAAACTACTCGAAACATAAACTTGCGCCCAAGTTGTATGGCCCTTATCGAATTCGGAAGAAAGTCGATCAAGTTACCTATGCCCTTAATATTCCAAATAGGGGAAAATTACATCACATTTTTCATGTTTCCTGTTTGAAGAGAAAGTTGGGCCCTACAATTCATATACAAATAGAATTACCTATTTTAAATGAAGAAAGGAAGTTAGTATTCATTATTGAAGGAATCTTAGCAATCTGAACTAAGGTCCTTCATTCTGGAAGTATCAATGAATATCTTATCAAATGGAAGAATCGTCTTGAAGATGAATCTACAAGGTAGAATGGAGAATTTAGATCCAAGCACGCCTTTTTACCTATGCTTCATGGTCAAAGCATTTTACATGGTCGAAGCATTTTAGGAGGGGATGACTAAGAGTCTAAAATTAATTAATTAATTGTTAATTAAGCATATGATCTTTTATTTTTCGTTCGTAGGGTTGCAACCCTTTCATTCTCTTGTGTGTGTGTGTATATATATATATACTATAATACTCTTTTGTAATACGATCATCGAAGAATTTATAAAATATATTGTTTATTTGGAATAGTTGTCTTCCAATGATGGTAGAATCTAGACCTCAAGATATCTTAAGTCAATATGCATTGAAGATTGACATGTTGCTTGAGAGCTCTCTAACATAGTTGCGTTTTTCCCCTAATCCACTTTAGATGGAGTTGGATCACCACTTTCTAGGACAACATCATACCTATCAACTTTATCTTCTTGAGCTTGAGTTGGAGGAACATTTCAGCTTTAAATGCTCTCTCTACTTTGAAATTTATGGACAATATAATTTTATATTCAAAGATTCATAAGGTTCCTTCACAATTTTACTCTTAATGTGGAAGACTTTATGGAAGTAAATTGTTTTTAAGTTTCAAAACATATTTTACTTCCTTAGACAATTATGAGTGTTAGAGATGTGTCATATTCTTTGTGTGTGAACTGCACCATGTGCAAATCCAATATCCTCACTAGTAGGGTGGTGGGTCTGGTGGTTAACCCTCGTCAAGGTTCAGGGTAAAGGATTGAAAAAGAATTTTGGTTCGTTTTTGGCATGTTTTTGTGTTTTTCAACCAATGTTTTTTGGCCCATGTAATCTAATATAGATTATCATACTAGGGTTGCAATCTCATCCTGGTTAACTGATTGGGGTTTTGGATGTTGCAGAATACCTAAATACTGTAATTTAAATGGTCAGGTTAATCTATACACTGAAGAATATAGAGGTGTAAGTTAAGTTGGTTTTCTTGGTTAATTGTTTCCAAGGTAAAACTATGTGTACTATGTGTGTCATTGTTGTTCTTTTTATTTTTCTTAAGAATTTGTATGCATTGCTTCACTTGCATAGGCTTAAAACTTACAATGAACAATTGTGAAAATCTTCATTCTCAGGTTTTACTCCTCTTATTTGTTATCTCACATTGGTTGTGACATTTGGTCCACAACATCATATAAATCCCAACATACATACTATGATGTGTACAAAAAATAAGGTATCAACAAAAATAGTTTATTTGGTTGTGAGATATATGTGTGCCTCTATGACCTTACCCCTTTCCTATATAAAATGTGTTGTGTAGATGCATGTATGATAATACACATTCATATACATTGTATTTAAAGTCATATAATAGTTTTTAAAATTCCAATGTCTCATTTTTCTTTGTTCTCTAATAAAATATCAAAATTAAAATATTTGCTTTGATTTATTAAAAAAATGTTTCAATTTTAATAAAAAAACTTAATTCTAAATCAAACCACATTGAGAATTCCAAAGTCATCACTTCATACTTTTAAAATTTGGATAAAACAAAAACTCAACTCTAAGTCAAACTCAAAGTGCATTGCCAACTCTTAACTCGTCACTTCATACTTTTAGAGTTTGAATAAAACAAGTTATACAAAACTTTATGACCAGACTAGATCATTCATACAAAACAAACTTGAAACTTGAATGACTACAATTAAATATCGACAGAAATCTTGCACCAATTTTCTTTTAGCCTTAAAATGTAAAATTTTAACTCCCTCCCATCTTTGCTTTTGCTCATCTTATTTTATGGAAATGCATTAATTATTCTCTTTGCTTTTTATATTTATTTACTTATTTCAAATCATATTGAATACTTCCACTTAATATTAAGTCATATTGAATACTTTACGTTATTATTTAAATTAAATTAAAGTGAAGAAGAAGCATTTTTTTAATATTTAAATTAAATTAAAGCGAAGAAGAAGCATTTTGTTAAGTTATCTCACTTATAGTTTTAATGTTGAAATCTTGCATTCAATGTTTTATAATTTTATTGATAAGTAATTCAATGTTTTATAATTTTATTGATAAGTAAATGTTTGAAGAGATTTGGATTTTTAGAGAGTAAACTAATATTGTAGTAAATGGTTTTCAACTTCAAATTTGATAAAAATTAAATGACTATTTTAGATATAATTAGAGTTTTACGATGAATTGAATTATATATAGTGAAAATCTAGATTACTAAAAATTTGATTAGAATTTTAAATTATTGAATTTCAACAATTAAAAACAATGAAATTGATGAAAACTCTAACTTTCTATATTACCAAACTCTAATAACTAAAAAAACATTTATGGCGAAATTAAACAAACTTCCTACTCTTAATTTACCTCCTGGTCTATGGATGAGCATGCTTCCAAGCAAACTTATCTAGCATTCATAACCCCAATATTCCACCTAACTGTTCAATATTTTTGTTCAAAAGGTGTCGGTGCCTCCATAGTCCCAACGTTTGAAATCTCTCACACCTATAGTCAAAAGTATTTGTGTTGGTTAGGTGTGGTGTTGAGATTCGGTGGAAAATTTTGCAAGGTTGTCTAAATCCTTTTCATTTTGGATTTTGATTGGACAAAACATTAATAAATGTGTTTTTTTTCTTCCTCTTTCACGGCCTGATTTTTCGCAACTTGGGAGGTGGATTGCGAAGTTATTTTATATCTCATAATTCCCTCCTTGAGGATATACATTGGATATATATTTGAGACTATTGGATATGAATTTGGAAATATTTTAAGGTCATAATTTGTTATTAAAAGGCTTGTAGAATAGAGGTAAATTCCTACATTAAATAGTGTAGACCTACTTTTCTTCAGTGGTCGACGTGTTTGAATCATGCTATTACAACCATAGAATTTTACAACACAACCACAAATACGTTAACCATAGAAACTATTTATATGGAAACTTGTAAGTGTGCATTTGTTTGATTGAGTGATTTTTTTTTGTGTGTATGCTTATGTTTCATGTAAACAAAAATATGTTTTATATTTAATTGAAGTTTGAAGTATTCATATGGCCGTGTAAATGTTAAAACTTTTTATTAGTCGTTGCCTCCACTAGGGATTATAGCTTTCAGTTATGTAGTCAAACTACGTTGATTACTTATTAACTCACTTAAATTTCCAAACATATAAGTTGTTAATAAATTCAATATTAAATCCATTTATTATTAAAAATAAATTTATTTTTTTATTTATTAAATATTAAAAAGGAAATTTTTGATTGATTAAATGTTAGGGGATGCGACATAATCCTCTAGTGTATGTCCTTTTCTTTTCCAATTTGTTAGACTCTAAAAATGATTTTAAAAAAATAGATTTCTAAGTGGTCAATTTAGTAGGCTCTGACAATGCTAATGTAATCAATGTTCTAACTACCATTCATCTTCTTGCATCTCGAGGCTATGACACCGACGATCTGAACCTGACATGCAAATGACGGAAATAGAGTCCTTTTCCCTCCACTTCCAATTGGTATGCTAAGGTACAAGCAGCACACATCTTGTTGCCACCTTCAGATATACATGTCATACAATGTTAGATAATAATTATCTTCTTTCCATGACTATTGGGACTACTTGGAGCACTTGAGAGAGCTGATATTGGAGAGTTGTTGTGGGGAATTGCAAATAATGTCTCCACAATGTCAATGCCAAGCCATGCAACAAATGCTCGATCAATATTCATCATATGATTCATCAATGGAGGAAATCTTCGTGAATTTTGATTCTCAAGAAGATGCACCACTTAATCAACACAGTGGTCGATGTCACGAAGGGCTCAGAAGAGAGTAAGAGGAGGAAGAGGTGATGGAGAGAGCAACATAACTTTCGAATACCTGCAACGTTCATTGAATACTTGCAACGTTCGCCAGCTTGCCAGACTCCTGACACTGCGGTATTCAACAACATTCTCGTAAGTCCTTCAATCAACACTCCCAATTATTGATTAATAGTAATTCATTCGTGCGGTTGAGTATAGGAAAATGTGGTCCAACAATCAGTGATCAGTCTAATGTGGCTATGCAAAATTTTCATTCCTAGACATTGAATGCATGCAAACACATAGGGTAATAAGAACAGGAAAACTTACTAGTATGAATTTGTTGGTTCTTCGACTGAGGTTACTACCTATGCTACCAACGATGGCACTGTAATTTGTATCTCTCTCCCACCTTTGCATACTTTCCTTGAGCCCAAACATAGGCAACTTGTAGCTATGATATGAGCTCTTCCTTTAGGGAAATCGTCTTTGTTGTTGCACATATATGGGCATTAGCCCAATTGAACAAGGCCATAGTTGCAATCTCTTGGAACTTGTTTTCTATCGTTACCATTCTTCCAAGTGCCTTTCAAGAGTTGGAAGAGAAGGCCTTTGTTCCAAAGAGATTGGCTTTCCTGCCTCTTCCTACATACAACCAGTCACTGAAGCCACATTTGGTTAGCTGGGCAGGACACCTCATTGGTCTCAGATGGATAAGACTGCCTATGTGTTTTTTATTTGGATTTGTGATTGGATTTGAAACTGGTCCATCCACTCCAATGGGTTCTAAGGAAAGCTCCACTTGCTCTGGGTGTAGGAAGGGATAACTCTAGATAGTATAAAGCCTTTCACCAAGTATAAATTAGTAGGAAGGGATAACTCCAACCAAATAGGCAATAAGATTCCCTTCTTCTAAGGGGCACGTCTAATTATTTGTGGAATAATTAGTTTAGGTTGGACATACACTAAATGGCTCCCCTAGGAAGGAATGTGAGAATTTCCCAACTGTGAAAGTTGAGGGAAAGGTGGTTTATCCACTTGGTCATCCCATAGAATGAATGTGCCTACCCCGCTCACCCACCCTCCTATCACTATCTTTAGCCCAACAAGTCGTTGTATGAGGTCCGCATCTCATAGCCTCCTATCCTCATTAAGTGGGTCGAGGAGATCTCCCTAGCACCCGAGCGAAAGATTCAATAGTTATGGTGGCTCGAAAACAAAATAAGTCATGGGAAGTGTTGAACCCTAGTTTTGATATGTTTTACAATGCTAGATAAACTCTTTTTGCCCATTTTCCCCTTTCATGTTCACCTCTCCATAGTTTATATTACTATATTTACCTATTTTAAAAGATTTACACTCCAAGAAGCTTGATCAAGTATTTAATTATTGATTTCTAGTAATTCCCCATGTTTTGATGTTTGTTTAGAATATATATTGTGATTACCTAACTACTTGCAAAACTCCAACTATTTCTATGGAACTTTCCAGAAATCTTGTAGCACCCTTGCTATCGTATTTCCTATAGTAGACAGTTTCTAGGGACAATTTTGACACGTCGTTTGAAGCCAAATTAGGATGAATGAAGAAATTTCGCGACATGGGTTTTGTGCAAAATATAGCCATTTAGAAATCATTCAATGAAAGGTTGTGGCCTCCCATCCCATCGATGCCCAAATGGAAACTTCTGCATGGGAGTGACAGGTCTTTGGGCAATGCTCCCATGCAATGGTCGCTCTTTGGGCGTTGGTGGGACGAGAGGCCACGACCTCCCCTCCAATTGGCACCACAAGGCAAACTACCACATGGGAGTGTTGCCCAAAGACTCGTCGCTCCCATGTGGAAGCTGCCCTTTGAACGTTGACAGGATGGGAGGCCACGACCTCCTATTGCGTCGACGCCCAAAGGGCGACCCCCACATGGGAGCAATGTAGTTTAAGTCACTCAAATACAACAACTACCCTTTAGGCACCAATGGGAAGGGAATGGAGCCCCTTTAAAATAAAATAAGATCAATTTTGTTTTTATTTTATTTAATTTTAATTTTTAATTTTTAATTTAATTTTGTTTATATATATATAATTAATTTTAATTTTAATTTTTGTTCATTATTAATTTATTTTAATATATTTTACAATTTATTTTAATATATTTTACAAAATTTTGTTTTTCTTTTCAATTTTTTTTTTAAATTTATAAAATTTAATTATTTTCGTGTTTTTATGTTTTTTTTATTTGTTTTTGTGTTTTTTTTTTTAAGTTATTTTTGTTATTATTTTTTTTCCTTTTTAAAAATTATTATGTCTTTTCCTTTAACTTTTTCATCTATATGTATATATTTTTTAAAATATATGTTTTTTTCCTATATTTGGTATATATATATATATATATATATATATATATATATATTAATTTATTTATTTAATTTGTAGCATCATGTTTTGATTTTGAAGATGATTTTGAGGTTTCGGTTTGCAACATTAATAGTGGTCAAAGCCATAGTTTAAAACAAGATGTAATATTAACCTTTGGAAAAAGAGGTTGTCATCGCTAGCATTAATGTTCGTTTCAAAGGTCGATTTCAAGGTTTTTGTTCGGAATGATATTGGTTGTCAAAACCACGATTTCAAACAATTTGTAATTTTAACCATCCCCCCCAAAAAGAGAGGTGACGCTATGAATATCACTTTTTGATTCGAGAGTCGATTTCAAGATTTTTGTTTGTAGTTTTACAAGAATTTAAGGCAATGGTGCAAAATTGTTGTAATTCTAACCTAAAAAAAAATGGGTGCTACCAATAGCACCACTTTATGATTCAAAGGTTGATTTTAGTGTTTTTGATGCAAAAATACGAGTTTTGAGAGCTGAAGTTCTCGTTTTGAGGTTACAGTTCTCATTAAGTTAGTAATTTTGTTAATGTTAGATATGAAAAGTTAACAACCATTTACAACCATCATGTTGAAAATACATTAAATAGTACAAGCATAAAATATGGTTTTGATATATTTTTATTGTCATATTTATTGTTTATTATAACAAATTTATGTTGTATTATATTAATATATGTTTATTTTAACTTTTGAATTACTAAACATTAATTGAGATATCACAAAGTTGATGATGTACTCATATAATACAGTAGTAAAAATATATTTTAAAGTATATTTTATTTAAAAAATGATAATATTAAAAAATCAAACCTTACATTTTTTTTTGTTTGAAAAATTCAAATAAATATATACTTACTTTTGTTAGTTTTTGGGGTATCTCGAACATGTACTTCTACATTGGCAGTGCCTAGCATGCAGAAGTGTCTGAGGGAAACTCTCTAGATAGTAACTTCGTAAAGAGTATTTATAAAGTGACTTTTATAAAGTTGAGTGACTTAAGTCATCTCAACGAGAGATTAAGTCATAGTCGTTGATCTCAAGAGATCAAGACCAGATCTTGATCATTGATCACTTTGGAAAAGGGTTTTTTGTCATTAGGAGTTATTAAAGCAAATCTAATGAGAGTGAGCGGTACAAAATGAATGCATAGGAGCAAGAGGGAGTCTTGCTCATGTACTTGTGTCACACATTATGTGAGGAGGTGGGGGAGTCACATACACAATGTGAGAGACTCACAAATAGTGTGAGGGTGTGAGAGACACATTAAGCTGAGAGGAAGATGGTGATTTGGCTGAGGAAGAGGGCGAATTTGCAGCTAGATGAAAGGCTGTTTTTTAAGGGTAAAAAAAGTAGGCCACTTTGTTGGGTTGTAAGAAATTCTTGAATTAACTGTTGTAATTTTTTCTTCCTATGAAGCCAATAAAATCCTCTCACTTACTGGTTTTCCCTTTGGGTTTTTTCCAGGGGCATTGCCCATAAATATCTGCGTTCAAATGTGTGTGTTGTTTATGATTTCGCTGTCATTTTTATGGTTTATTACTCAGTTGTAGGTTAACTGCATAATTATGAAATTTATATCAGCAAAGAAAATTAATGAGTTTAGTAATTATTGGCATTAATCTTAGTGACTGAGTAATAGGAAAATTTAACAAGGTATCAAATCTGGGACTCTAAAGAGTGGCACTGAAGACTTTGGCACAAGGATTTGCAGGGATTGCAGGGGTTTTGTGTTGGATTACTGAGAGGGGGGTTGAATCAGTAATAGCGTAATTATAATCCTTTTTCTTCAAATGTTATATCAATGTAGAGTTATTATCCAATAATGAGCAGTAAGAAATAAACATTCACACACATACACAGTACACCAATGTTTTATGTGGAAACCCAAATTGGGAGAAAACCACAGAATGCTTTTTCTTATATGTCTTAAAGAATTACATTCATTGGAAGCACCAACTTCCTTTGTTTTCCAGCTGCAACTGGAAAGAGGCTCCAACCCCCTAGTTTCTCAGGCTACAACCTGAGGGAAGCTCCAACTCCCCAATTCTCTGGCTACAACCAAAAGGAGGCTACAACCCCCAATGTTCTCTGTCTACAACTAATAGGTGACTACAACCACTTGTCCTTGCCCCATCCTGCCACCCTGAAGTAGAAGTAAAATGATGGAACCATTGTCAGACTATCACTGTGAGATATACCGTTGTAAACCTATACCAATAAATCTGAACCATGCATCAACCTGTACCTCAACTTGTAATCAACCTGTACCATAAACAAGTGCATCAACCATGCACCAACCT
>JZKD02S2133004.1:31164-42178 GCA_000966675.3 Picea glauca
CTAATTTCTCCATTAAATTTATTATTGAAATAATTTATTTTGTATTCACTTTGAATTATAATACACTCATCACTTCACTTTATTATTTAACTTTTAAAATCTCTTAAACCACTTTCATTACTTTGACCTTTTGGGGCTTCTAGATGACATATGAGGGTCCTCCAATTTTGTAAGGCCATAACTCTCAAACCGTGAGGAGTTATGTGATGTTCTACATACCACCAAAAGTGGCATGACATGTAATATCCATATATAATAGTATTATCTAAAAATATATCATAACTCATACCGTTACTCATCAAACAAACTTGGGTCCATTACCCAAACCTCGGGTCTCCAACTTCTCATGGCTATAACTCTCTAACCGTGAGGAATTATGTGACGTTCCACATACCACCGGAAATGACGTGATAAGAACTATCCATCTAGGATATTTTCCCTCAAAAATTCACTTTCCTTCATCTCATTATTCCACAATTAAGCATG
This sequence comes from Picea glauca, assembly GCA_000966675.3. NCBI lineage: Eukaryota > Viridiplantae > Streptophyta > Pinopsida > Pinales > Pinaceae > Picea > Picea glauca. The sequence goes on from JZKD02S2133004.1 coordinate 31,651, forward strand.
GGTTCTCTTACTCCACAAAGAGTCTTCCCGTGAGGACTTTCACCATAAGGGGACCACTTTGGAGTTCATCCATATTTACTTCTTATTAAAAATGACAAGCCAATAATGAGTCATATTTACATCAAACAATATTGGGTCCATTACCCAAACCTTTGTGCTACAGGTCTTTCTTCAAGGGTTGACATCAATGACAACCAACCTTAATCAACAATCTCCCCCTTCGTCATTGATGGCAACACTCTGATGCAACACTGAAATCATATCACTAATGCTCCCCCTGGAACCATGCCTCTATCCTATGCATATGATAAATCTTCTGTAACCTTGCCTCTGTCCTCTGTATCTGATAAATCTCTCCCCCTTTGTCATCAATGGCAAAGGTATCTTTCCATCTGGGGCTGCTCCCCCTGACAGACTATCATCTTATGGTGCTTCCTCGTGTATATCTAAGACACATAAGATAAGCATTCATTTTTGGATCACAAATAAGATATTCAAAGGCTTCCCATGGAAGTGTTTTTGTAAAGATGTCTGCCACTTGTTCTTTTGTGCCCACATACTCAACTCTGATGTTCTTTTTTGCAACCTTTTCCTGTAGAAAGTGATACTTGATTGGAATGTGCTTAGTCTTGGAGTGAATCACTGGGTTTTTTGAGATACTGATGCCACTTGTATTATCACAATATATTGGAATGGGCTCATCATACTCAACCTATATATCTGTCAAAATTTGTTTCATCCAAAGAACCTGTTTACAACATGTTGTTGTTGCAATATACTCTGCCTCGGCTGTAGATAGACATACCGATGATTGTTTCTTGCTTAGCCATGATACCAAAAACTCACCTAAGTAGAACATTGCTCCATTGGTGCTTCATTAGTCATCAATACAACCTACCCAATCTGCATCTGTGTAGGCAATAAGTGATAGATCTTTTCCTTTTGGATACCATAATCCAAACTCTTTTGTTCCTTTGAGATATCTGAAGATCCTCTTTACTGCTAATACATGTGATTCCTTTGGTCCTTCTTGAAATCGTGCCACTTGTACAACTGCCTACATTACATCTGATCTGGATGTTGTCACATATAGTAGGATGCCAGTCATTGACCTATATTGCCTCTGATCTGTAGACTTTCAATCATCATCTTTGCTCAACTTACAACTGGTTTGCATGGGAGTGATAACTAGTTTGCAATCTTCCATTCTGAACCTGTTTAGCATTTCTCTGATATACTTGGTTTGAGAAATAAAAATTCCTTGGTTGTTGTGACATCCCCAAAAATAAAATACTTTTGAAATTTAAAATTGCTAGAAATTTATTCGGTTTTTAGTAAATTCGAATTTGGAAATTGTTTTCCATTAATGACAATTCCGAATTTCGAATTTGATAATTGTAATTAATTATTTTGACTGTTGGGCAGAGACCTGATCTAACCCAACTAACTATTTGACTATGACACTTGTATGGAAACAAAATATTTTATATTGATTGCAGGAGGACAAATGGAACAACCATGTTAAATTTAGCTAACCATGACTCCATGAGTGGGGAACATGTTGGAACTACCTCTGGGTTGATTGTTACAAGTGGAAAATCAGTGATTTGGCCATTGGTAGCCCCTGAAAATCATGGATTTAGAAATCTGTGAAAAATCCCAAGGGAGGGAAAAGACCTGGGCAAATGATAAATAACATATGAGAGGAGGCAGGATGCTACCAAGTATGCTGGGAAATGAGACTTTTGATTTACTTGTTGTTATGAACACTTCTTGAGTGTGAGGCAAGGGAAAAACTGTTGGAGATGTAGGACATATTTGAAGAGAATATTTTCCAAGTTATCCCTCATGGATTCATGGTCAGGCTAGGGGGTGAATTGGGAAAGTAGTTTGGCTTCCCTGTTCTATGGCTGGGAGGAATGTGGTTGTTCCCTTTGTTTTTCAACGTATTATTTCAGATATGTTATTTCTGTCCCTTCTCTAGCTGAATGTTAAATGGTTACATACTTGATAGAATGTATCTGTTAGAAATAATATTAAGGACAAAAGATCGAATGCATCCTATTGCAAACTTAGGAATTGCTAGAATGTCTCTCTACTAGTTTGGAATGGATTATCTTTGCTGCATCTGATTACTATTATGAATACTAGTTCCCGAAAGTATACTAGCTGGAAGGATATGACTAGTCATTTCTTAAAGAAGATTTGTGTTGTGGTTTGGATTACTACTGTAGTAAGATAAAGCATCATAGTTGAAAACCCCACAAGTAAATTGTGATGCAGATTTGAGTTTACCTACATATTGAATGCAAATGGAAAACTGCATAGTGTATATGTATGGACATTTCTGATATATAAAGGCAAGCACCGCAGTAGAGTAATTAACTAAGATTTCTTCCATGTACCAGTTGAACAGTCACGATTTTTTTTTTAGAAGATAGCACTAATTGCAAGTGTCTAAGATATATATATGTATATTTAAAGTACGAAAGTGACCTTGCGAATACCAAGAATTATTAAAGACCATCTACAACATTTACACATCTTTATATCAACCGGTGTTTAATGAAAATTTATAGGTTGAATTTTTGGAAAATTATTAGAGTGAATCGAATTAACATAGTTTAACTACCATAACTAGTCACGAAAGGTGCGAAGGCACAAGGAAGAAGGGACATCCTGAAACTTAAAACATACCCCTGAGTAAATTCCTAACTGTGTAAATAACAACACAATCACCTAAAAGTTCAAAAGGAAAGTCTTTAACACAAGTACAGTAAGTGCAAATTGAATTCATATACCATCATGCGATCTGGAGTCAACTATGAACAAGATACACATATAGCCGGCAATAGCCAAGTATTTTTTCCTTTTTCAAAATCCCTTCGAGGAAGTAGAAAATATGGAGCTAGTATATTAAACTAATAAAATAACCAGTATGCCATTACAAGTAGGCGGAAGGGAAACCCTGTAATTATTTTAAAATTAGTATTACATATCTCGTTCAGAATTGAAACAAATGAACATCCCATGTGGTGTTTTACTTCCAACGATAGATTTTTCCATCACAAAACGGGTTACCCTTAATCAATGGTACCAAAACCATGACTTAATCTCCATTTCAGAGTTTCAGATTCTGAGAGTTGGAGGTGTCAAGGACACTAACGACAAGAATGATAAAATTGCGAAATGTGAAACTAAGAATTAATCGTCATTTCAGAGTTTCAGATACCAAGAGTTGGAGGTGTCAAGGAAACTCATGACAGGAATGATAAAATCGTGAAATGTGAAACCACGACTTAATTTCCATTTCGGAGTTTCAGATACCAGGAGTTGGAGGTGTCAAGGACACCCACGACAAGAATAATGAAATCGTGAAATGTGAAAGATCAGAGCATGCCAAAGACTCCATTTCATAGTTTCATGGACCGAGAAATCAAATATCAAAGGAAATTTAACCTTTGGAGCAGCGAACCTCGAAATCTTGAAACAGACACATCAATAAACCACGTCAGTTAAGGACATGTGGCACAATCAGGTAATGACAAGTGTCAAGTTGATTCAACATTTTAGGCACATTTAATTCACAAATCAGAGTGACACATGATAGTTATTTGACATGTGTCAATCCACGTGTGACGTTAGCAGGTTTACATCACATCGGAACTTTCTATTTCGGGGTTTTACATAGCAAGAAAAAACTCCACCATCATGAAGTCTCGAACTCCGAAATGACGAAAGGGACTATTGTGAGTCTCAAAAACCCAAAAGGAAAAACTACGAAATACCATCAAACATCCATCTCAGTGGGTTATGTGAACCATTCGATCACTTCGGAGATTTTGTGATCATGAATTTTATAATTTTGGAGTCACGATGACTCGAAGGGAAAAATGTCAAAATCCCGTCAGTCATTCGATTAAGAAAAGAAGGGATCAGATTATGAATTTTTGTGAACCATTGATCTGACTCAATTTCGGGGATTGTGACTTGCCAAATGATGAAATGCCGAAATGTGAAAGGCATTTTGATTAGGCCCATGGTCACAGCCAGTGGGCATATGGAATAAGCGCGAGACCCAGTACTTGTAATCCAACGGTGCAGGTGAACTTGAATATGATCAGAGGATTATGAAATATTTGTACTCTAAATTTAACCGGAAGTCCTTACCTAACCACTATCCTATATCTGAATATGTTTAAGAAAAAAATTATAGGGGTCTGTCTATATTTAAACTTTTCGCAGAGGAGTAGAAACTAATACTCTACTTTTACCTAAGTCCATTTGGTTTTTTTTATCGTGTGATTATGTGTATGGACTAACGCATGAGGCCTAGGCCATCAACCCCCAAAGTCATTTGTATTGTAAACATATAGTAATGGGTTATTTGTAGGGTCTAACGCATAAGGATTTGGACATAAAGTTCCATAGTCGTTTGTGTTCTTAAAACTGTGGTAACGGTTATATGTACAAATAGATAGGAAAGTAATTATAATTATAGGAATTGAAATAAACATTGAAATGAGGAGTAAACACTTATCATCGATCAGAAAAATTTAAGTTGAATGGTAATGACAGTAGACGACAGTAAGGACTCTTGCAAACTTTTAGACTCAAGCGTTATAACATAAAGCTTACTTGCTTGAATCTCGAACTATTCAAGGATATTTATACAAACAATTTTTATTTTTTTCAGACAATTTTTGAGGTATATCACATATGGTATCAAAGAAAAAGCTACAACACTGGGCCTGAACACAGCCGCATTAGCTGCTTAGTATTTATTCTGATTTATGTAAAACTAATAAATCTTATAGTTACAAACAAAAAGACCTTTCTGTTTTTGTAAATTATGGTAGCTCAGGAGGGTGCAAAAATTAGGATGGAAGGAAATCCATAGAAAGGACCTCCTAGAGATCCAAGATAGAACAATGATGGAAGCTCACCCTTGGAGGTGTTGGAAACAATGAGGAATCTTATTGTTGAACTGCAGGTTTTCAAGGCCGACAATGAAAAATTGAAGAAAGCATAGCAGGAATAGCAAGAGATAAATGAAGTCCTACTGTGTAGTATAGTAACCATGAAAATCCCAAAAGGGCCTCCAAAAGGGCCTCCAAGAATTCTAGACCGGAAATAGAAAAAAGAGATAGTTCGTCTGAAGGGACACCTTCAGTTGAAGACAAAACTATACCAGACAAAAAAAGAAAACAAGTAGACCACCATGAAGGAGAATTTAAAATGATTAAACTAGCTACCTTTGATGGAGAATCCAGGATAGGAGAAGAAGATCAGGCATGGTTGTTGGACATAAAAAAATACTTCCAGATCTACAACTATTCCAGCAACATGAAGGTCAGAATGGCCATCTACAATCTGAATGGGAAGGCTAGAATTTGGTGCTAGGATCTGAAATTGGCCAAGGGCCTAAAGGAGAAATAGTTGGAATGGTCTGACTTTAAGAAGTATTTCATGAAACAATACCTTTCTGAAAGCTATTATGAAAGGGAGATGAAAGAATTTTACGAGTTATGACTCGGACAGATGATGATGGAGGACCTTATAAATAAATTTATGGAACTACTAAGGTTCGTACCATACATTTGAGAGAATAAGGTAAAAATCCAGCGATTCTTAAGTTGTTTACCACAGGCCTACCAGGATAGAATTGAGTTTGACAACCCGAAATCCTTGAGTGAGGTATTTAGGAAAGCACGAATGTGCTATGACCAGTATAAACAATGGGTAGAGTTTCCCAAGACCTGGAAGGATAAAAAGCAAGATCGAATGAACCAACGGAAGAAGGGATACCATCCAGCTCGTTATCAGAATGCAACAAAAAGTTTCCCAATGAAGGATTTTCACTCCAACCATCAAAATACGCAAGGTAGTGGTAAACTAGTAAACCTGGGAATGAAGAAGTTTGGGGACAACTCTCGCGAGCCATTAAAGTGTTGGGAGTGTGGAGAGCCTCATCTAAGGAGGAATTGTCCACGTTTAACTTCAACAAACATAATTGTTGGTCATAATCTGCAGGAAGCCTTGACAGTGAGAGATGTGGGAAGAAGCCTGCATCAAATAAATGCAGCCAAAGATGGTCAACAAGCTGACCACCAGTCCTCGATGGTAGAAATCGAAGGTAAAATCAATGACACCCGATTTTTTTTTAATTGGCCCTGGAGCTATGTTAAGTTATATTACTCCTAATATTGTGGAGTCGAATAAACTTAAGAAACTGAAGCATGCAAAATCATGGCTGGTACAACTAGCAATAGGTACTAAAAGGAAAGTAGTTGACTTTATTTCAGATTTTGAGTTCAACTTAGGTGGTCAAAAGATAAGGAACAATCTGAACATATTCCCACTAGTATCTTATGATATGATTATCAGGATGGATTGGTTGGAACAATACAAAGTAGTACTAGACTATTATACAAATATACTTAGCTATAAAGATGATTTTGACACTATTAGAACAACCCAAGGCATACCAAAACCTGTATCAGTTAGACAAGTTTTAGCGATGCAACTCAAGAAATGTATTAGAAAGGGATGTCAATTTTATGCCATCCAAGTGATGAATCTATTAGAAAAAGAAGATAAGCCAAAGTTAGAAGACTTTGTTGTCCTACATGAATTCAGAGAAATGTTTGTGGATGAGATACCAGAATTACCTTCTAGAAGGGAAATAGACTTCTCCATAGACCTACTACTCGGTTCAGCCCCTATCTCAAAAGCACCTTACCGAATGAGTCTACCAGAACTGACAGAATTAAAAATCCAATTACAGGAATTGTTGGACAAAGAGTATATCAGACCGAGTGTTTCACCATGGGGGGCACTAGTCCTCTTTGTGAAAAAGAAAGACCATACTCTAAGACTATGCATCGATTATAGACAACTGAACAAAATGACCATTAAGAAAAAATACCCCTTACCAAGGATAAATGATCTATTCGATCAAGTTGGTGGGGCCAAGATCTTTTCAAAATTGGATTTACGATCCCGTTATCATTAAGTTAGGATAAAGGATGAGGACATAAACAAAATAGCTTTTCGAACAATATATGGACACTATGATTTTGTAGTCATACCTTTCGGACTCACTAACACACCAACCACATTTATGTGCTTGATGAACAACATTTTCAGTCAATACTTAGACAAGTTCATAGTAGTATTTATCGATGATATTCTGGTCTATTATAAAATGGAGGAACATGATGAACACTTAAGAATAGTTCTACAAACATTAAGGAAACACAAACTATACACAAAATTCAACAAATGTGACTTTTATAAAAAAGAAATACAATATTTAGGACATGTCATTTCCTCAGAAGGTATTTCCATAGACCCGGAAAAGATAAAAGCCATTATGGAATGGCCAGTACCTAAGGATGTGGTAGATATCCGATCATTCATGGAAATCACCATATATTATCGCAGATTTATAGAAGGGTTTTCCAAGATAGCCTACCCTATCATGTCACTACAAAAGAAAGGAACCAAGTTTAACTGGTCACAAAAGTATCAAGATAGATTTAACAAGATGAAATAATTATTGACATTGGCACCCATTTTGAAGGTAGCAGACCCAGAGAAAGACTTCACAGTTTGTGTTGATGCAAGTAAAGAGGGACTAGGTGGTGTCCTAAATCAGGAAGGGCATGTGATTTGTTACAAGTCCCAAAAATTAAAACAAAACGAGCGAAATTATGTCACTCATGACTTAGAATCGGCAGCAATAATACATGACTTAAAAATGTGGAGACACTATATAATGGGTAGAAAATTCCTACTATTGACGGATAATAGTGGGGTGCAATATATGTTTAACCAACCAGATCTTAATGAAAGACAAGCAAGGTGGCTAGCCTTCTTGAGCGAATTCGACTTCGAGGTCAGACATATCAAGGGTAAGGAAAATAAAGTAGAAGATGCTTTAAGCAGAAGAGTCCATGGGTTATTTGAGATAAACATCAGTAGGGCAGAAAGTGATCTAAAGCAAAGAATAAGGACGGTAGGTATTAACAATAGAAATTACACTAAGATAATGACAGAATTACAAAACAGTACCGCCAACTTTGACAAACCAGATCTAAGCATCGACAAGAGAGGACTATTACAACTTAAAAATAGACTTTACATACCAGATTCAGTAGAATTGAAATCAACAATTTTGGACGAAGTGCATAAGAAACTGTATTCTGACCATCCAGGTTACCAGAAAACAATAACAACACTTAGAAAACTATTTTTCTAGCCTACGATGAAGGGAGAAACAACAAAATACTTGGCTAGGTGCCAGGATTGTCAACAGGTTAAGGCCGAGGACTAGCATCCAGCTGGCCTATTACAACCATTACCAGTACCAAAATGGAAATGGGAGACTATATCACTGGACTTTATAATAGGTTTTCCTAAAACTCAGAAACATAATGATTCTATTATGGTTGCAATCGATAAACTCAGTAAGTCTGGACACTTTATTCCTATAAAGTCTACTTTTAAATCTATAAACATTGTTGAAATATTCATGAAATAATTTTTTAGACTGCATGGTATTCCTAAAATGGTGATTTCAGATAGAGACGTAAAATTTACATCCGCTTTTTGGAAGGAATTGTTTTCAGGGCTAAACACTAAATTGAATTTATGTACAAGCTATCATCCACAAACGAATGGACATACTAAAAGGACAAACCAAATCATAGAGGATATGCTTCGCATGTACGTAAGAACAAAGCCAAGCAAGTGGGAAGACTACCTGCACTTGGTATAATTTGCATATAACAATGGGTACCAAACTTTGGCTAAGTTGAGCCCTTTCGAAATACTGTATGGAAAAAAGTGTATGAATCCAATTAGTTGGGATAACCTGGCTGACATACTCATGGTCGGACCAAAGATGCTCCAAGAAATGGAAAACATAGTAATAAAGGTACAATAGAACTTGAAAGAAGCACATGACAGACAGAAGAGCTATGCAGATAAGAAAATAAGACACTTGGAATTTCAAGTAGGAGACCATGTTTATTTGAAGGTAAAAGCCCGAAAGAGCTCGTTGAAGTTAGGAAATTGTGCCAAGATGGCACCCAGGTTTTGTGGGCCCTTTGAGATACTAGCTCGAATTGGAACCATAGCATATCAACTTGCACTTCCAACTAATCTATGAATTCATAATGTATTTCATGTTTTGTTGCTGAAAAAGTATATTCATGACCCTACTCATAGGATTGATTGGAACTTGGTGGAGGTGGAACCCGAAGGCGAGTTCTAGGTGGAACCCCTACACATTCTGGACTGAAGAGAAATTTCACTTAAGAACAGAGCCATCACTCAGGTAAAGGTGCAATGGAAGCACTTTAGTCCTAAGGAGGCCACTTGGGAGTTGGAGGGAGATTTGTGGAAATATCATCCAATCCTATTGCAGGAATGGAACGAAAACTGAGGACAGTGTTTTACTAAAGGGGGAAAGGATGTGACATCCCCCAAAATATAATATTTTTGAAATTTAAAATTGCTGGAAATTTATTCCATTTTTAGTAAATTTGAATTTGGAATTTTTTTGCCATTTATGGCAATTTCGAATTTCGAATTTGGTAATTGTAATTAATTATTTTGACTATTGGGCAGAGACCTGATTACACCCAACTAATTATTTGACTATGACACTTGTATGAAAACAAAATATTTTATATTGATTGCAGGAGGACAAATGGAACAACCATGTTAAATTTAGATGACCATGACTCCATGAGTGGGGAACATGTTGGAACTACCTCTAGGATGATTGTTACAAGTGGAAAACCAGTGATTTGGTCATTGGCAGCCCCTGAAAATCAGGGATTTAGAAAGCTGCAAAAATTTGCAAGGGAGAGAAAAGACCTGGGAAAATGATAAATAGCATATGAGAGGAGGCAGGACGCTGCCAAGTATGCTGGGAAAGGAGACTTTCGATTTACTTGTTGTTATGAACAATGCTTGAGTCTGAGGCAAGGGAAAAACTGCTGGAGCTGTAGGACATATATGAAGAGACGATTTTCCAAGTTCTCCCTCATGGATTCATGGTTAGGATAGGGGTGAATCGGGCAAGTAGTTTGGCTGCCCTGTTCTATGGTTGGGAGGAACGTGGTTGTTCCCTTTGTTTTTTAGCGTATTATTTTAGATATGTTATTTATGTCCCTTCTTTGGCGGAATGTTAAATGGTTACATACTTGATAGAATGTATCTGTTAGAAATAATATTAAGGATGAAAGATCGAATGCATCCTATTGCAAAATTAGGAATTGCTAGAATGTCTCTCTACTAGTTTGGAATGGATTATCTTTGCTGCATCTCATTACTGTTATGAATACTAGTTCCCGAAAGTATACTAGCTGGAAGGATATGACTAGTCATTTCTTAAAGATGATTTGTGTTGTGGTTTGGATTACTATTGTAGTAAGATAAAGCGTCATAGTTGAAAACCCCACAAGTAAATTGTGATGCAGATTTGAGTTTACCTACATATTGAATGCAAATGGAA
>JZKD02S2133015.1:18893-31831 GCA_000966675.3 Picea glauca
CACCTCCACCACCTTTCCACCCACACTTCTTTTAACTAAGACATTGTATTCTTTCTGCAAACCACGTTCGAGCTTATTGCATCTCTGATTTAGGTGATAGTTTCTCCTCCTACGTGCCTGTTAGACTCTCAAGAAATATCATGGGAGGATCAACTGTGAGGCATGAACCTGCAACTCTGGACAGTTTGTTGCTACACCTAGAGGCCTACCAAATATTTCTTCAGGCCAGCTGGATATTGTATTTTAAGAAGTTGAAAGAGTTTAGTGAGGACGAGGTATTGGAGTTTAGTCAAAATCTTACTGAAGGGTATTCAATGGTGAATGGGGTAAGGATTCCAGTAACAGAAGCAATCATTGCTGTTGTAACAGGGTTGCCAAGAACAGGAGACCGATAGTTTAATAGAAAAACACATCTCATGGATGCACAGAAGGGGTTCCTCGTCAACAATGAGCAACTTCAGACCAAAGGCAGAGGTGTAGACATCAATTCCTTACCAGAGCCATGGGGGAAAGTCACAGAATTTATAAAAAGGTACATTACCTGCGAAGGCTGATACCAAGTTGTTTATTTTTATGATTTCATATTATTATCACATCTGCGACATCATAAATTGATAAACATTCCTTATTGTCTCCTACATTCATTGCATAACATGGCCCATTTTGTAAAAAAATCCAAGAGCCCCAAGAACTGCGTTTCTAATCACAGAATCATCGGCCTATTAATTCTCAGAGGTATGGGCATTTCCAATAACCCATTACTTGTTGCAGTAGACTAGCCACAATCTGTAAATCCAAAAAGAATTGTACCAGTCCTTGACAATGTAACCCATGGACCTCTTCCATAGCCTCTACCCTCGGCTACAACAACAATCCAAACCCCTACTATTGTTGTTCGTAAGATGACTCAGGAAAGCAATCATATAACCCGAAGTTATCCTGGCACCAGATAGACAAGCCTCGACGACTTTGCATTACAATAGCCTGTAGTTGTGAACAAACAAATAGATGAAGAGCCAACCGCTCAACCACAATCACAACACTTGGCTGATACACTGATTATTGAAATCCTACCCCCTGCCTCTGACAAGAAAACCCCTGCTCTTACCTTTGCATCACCTAAAAATAAAACAAGGATAACACGGTCCATTATAACATCAATACCACTTACACCCTCTGTTGTGGAACCAACTATCACACAGACCCCTTCTATTGTTGTTGCAATCACACAGGATTCTCATATTACTTCTACAGTCGATCAAGCACCTACTATCATTACCTGTGCATCTTCGCAGAAAAGGAAACATCCATTCAAAGTAAAACCTCAGAGATCCATTGATCAAATTGGATCAACATCAAATCAGAACCCTCTGGCTGCTGCGACAGAGAATTCTGCAGGGGTACGAATACCAGGTTTTACTTTATGCCCAGAACTACAGGAAACTATCTTCTCCTTTCAAAATGAATGTACTCAATTCGCAGCAGAATCATTGATGTTGCCTGATGATTCTATACATTCTATGTCCATTGATGATATCCATATCATCGCAGACCCCAATATACCAGAATATCCTCCTTGTGTGCTTGAGGAAGAACACCATGTTCCTCCTCTAGCAACGAAGAAGAAAACCACTACTTTCATTTCTACTTTACCCAGGAGAAAAACCAGGTCCACCAGGTCTACCGAAGCTGCAATTGGAAGACAAGATGTGGAGCAGGTCATTCCTATTCTTCATCCATTATTCCCTATGGTTGATGCAGAGACAGTTCCACAAGAATCAATTTTCCACGTCGAGATTGATCCACAAGAACCAGTCCTGATAGATACAACTGTTACACAAGAACCAACTGCTCCATAGAAGATTGTCCCACCAGAGCCAGTAATATTAGAACCAACTGTCCATGTCGAGACTACTCCACAAGAACCAGTCCTGACAGCCACAACTGTTACACAAGAACCATCTCCACAACATGCTAAGGACGTGCCACTTGCCCAATTATTTTTCAAAATAGAGAAAAAGATCAAGAATACAGAAAATTCCAGGATCGTTGCACTAATAACAGAAAATAATGACCTCAAAGCAGAGTTAAAGACCCTGAAACAGGAAGTGGTAGTTGCTCGACAGAAGAATCTAGAAGGTATAACCTTGGACATACTAGCACTAACAAAAGTTGTTATGGGCAGAGACAAAGAACTCATGTGTTTTGAGTGTGGCAACATTTACTATGAGGCAGGATATGAGGTAGTCAAAGTTCCAGTCGCTACAGGACAAACAAACGTATCAATCAAGACTGAACATCGACTTCCTGCTACACAAAAATTAGTAAAACAGAAGAGATCTCAACGTCATAAATCAGCTCCTGGTATACTAGAAGCTTGCAAACAAGAACCTATGTTTCCTTCACAAGTTGTTACTCGAGCAACTCAAATTGATCTTGTTCTCAAAAATAAAGAAACCCAAACAGATTGTTGACACAATAGATTTTCTTTTTGACATAGCATTCTTCATTACCGGCACTTAGACATTTCTCATAACAATTTTGCACTAGAGGAGATACTGATCTACTTCAACTACAAAGTAAGGTTTGAATGTATTTTGCATGAGGACATGCAATGTCTTTAGTTGGGGGGTATGTTAGGACCCTGAAATGTCCCTTTTCACTACACCTTTTGATCATTCAACCTTCTCATTCCTAAGCTAAATGACTATTATAATGAGCACCAAGACCCTTTTTCTCAAGGTATGAACTATTCATCTTGCTTTTATATTTTCATTTACTTAGCATGTTTGATTGATAACATTCACTTATTTTACCCATGAAATGATTTAACTAATGATCAAAATGTTAGAACAACCCACTTCGAGAAACTCGTTGTTGTTACAGCTATGTGCCAATCCTGGAAGTTGTTACATGACTTTTGCAATGGATTCCCATCAATCCTGGAAGTTGTTACACAACTGCTAAGACAGAAGCTTGTTAATCTCAAACGTTGTTACAACAGACACAACTGTTACACAACTACTACGACAAAAGCTTGTTAATCTCAGAAGTTGTTACAATAGATGTCACCAATCCTATTGTGATACGACTGCTGCAACACCTGCTGGCTCACGATGTTGATGAAGGAGAATTCAAGATTTTGTATTAATGATATCTAACAAATAGCCTGAGAATTGGGGATTCTCAAGACAGATTTTTTTTTGAAAACTGAACGACTCTGACTTTAAATAGCAGAGATTTTGTAATGTAAAGGGTTGTTAGTCTTTTTCCTTGAACTAAAGAAAGTAGTGATTATTGTACACAGACATCTTTTTGGAAATTAAATGAAGAAGTGGATTGAATTTCTTTAGCAGACTGTAACCTATCTCTTTGAGTGGATTCAGTGAGAAGGAAAAGGCCCACCTTCCTCATTGATTCCCCTCTATTTCGAATTCTAGATTTAGTCATTTTCATTGCAAATGGTTTAACTGTTAGATATTTCTGAATACAGCTGCTATTACAGTTTAGTTCCTTCTTGGTAAATGAGCATAAACTTGTCTCATGAGAATTAGAAGTCAGTTGTTGAACATGGCTGGAGAACTACTTTTCCTTTTTCTGCATTAGGTTAAAATCTTGTTTTGAGAAATAAAAGTGTGAAGTAGCTTCTTGCAATAAGTAGATTTCCTTTCTACAATAGTACAGAGTTTCTTCCTGCAAAAGTAATTTAGGAAGTTAGATTAGGGTAAGTAATTCAAGGTTTTTATATATTCATCAGTTTAGATTGCAATTATGATTTTAATTCTGTAGCACTCCAGCTGTATCAACACAACTGTGTTAGTGATATTGTTTGTTTGTTTTTGTTAAAAAGAACTTCCCTGTTGCAATTAGATTAGAGATGCTTTCATAATCTAGCATAGACTACGTTGAATTATCTTGAAATAACAAACTTCCATGGGTTGACAATTTATATTGAACACTTTGATTTTCCATTCAATTAGACAATTAAAGTGCCCAACAATTTTCTTAAAATTTCATGGCCAATTTATTCAAATCTCTCAAGAAGCAATATGGCAGGTTCATCCTTTTGATTCCTGACAAATGAAGGAGGACTTGTAAGTGAAAAAGGAAAACAATGGAATAACATCTTTCACATGTGATAAAACGTTTGAGCATCAGCAGAGACTCCATCCACTCGTCAACTATCCAGTCCCTAGGAATACCCTTGGCCCAATTGGGATCTCTATGCTCTGGTTTGAAGAATTGGTTGACATCCCCTCCTGTAATTAATTTTTTTTAAGCACTTTTCACCATCAACATGGAGATTATAGGTCGATGTTATTGAATCCTCTGTGACCTACTTAATCAAATTACCAATCCTAACCCTTTGTCCATCAAAACCTTCAACAAATGCATGAGCTACACCATAATTATGGCCATATAATTTGGTGAAAAACATATACCAACCATCCTGGTCAAAGATATGTTTGGTTTCCTCGTATGACACCATGATGTCGGGTCCTTCTGGCTCTTTTTTGTTCACATGTCCACCTTTACCCATCCTGTTGTCACGACCAGAAGACTAGATTCCTTGTTGTAGGAGTGAAATATGTTTGCTATGTGGAGATACATATGGGATTTGTTGGCTATAAGGATGAAATCTATATTTACCAGCTGCAATTTGAATCTTATAGAAACAGACAAAACATCGGATTAAGAAAACTGTCTTTTGAAAAAAACCCTCTGCGTGATGTCCTAGGTAACAGGTACAAACAATTGAAAGTATCACCACGTTTTCATGTTTTGATATGGTTGGGTACTCGATAAATGCCTTGATACTTTAATTCTTCCAGGTAGGACAATCCACATCCTCAAATCCCCTCTAACTATATGTGTGATGATGAAACAGGGATAGGTGGAAGTTCATGTAGCGCCCTGCATAGATTTTTCCTTTGGAATGGAATCTTTTGAATGAAAACGACTTGAAAGTCATTATATAACTTATTAGTGATGAAACAAATGTTATGACATGACGTATGACTTCTAATGAAAGGATTTAAAACATTAAATGATGTCATAGGATAGTCCTACAAACATGTGCAAAATTATTCATTTCCCTTTTTACAAGACTAAGTATTCTTCATTTCGCTCAACATAATACTATTTTGACCCCCTTGATAAGATTTTGAACCCTTAACAACCTAATGATGAGAATTTGTGGATTATACAAGAAAAATTTTAAAATGGAGAAAATAAAAGATGAGAGGTGAGGCTTTGAAGAACATAACATGTGATAACAATAGCTCCATGGGGGATGGAGTTCTCCCTATGGAACTCCAAGAAATTTGAGTAGACATGTGCCTTATTTTCCTTTGAGTTTTCTTCCATGTTTATCTGCAGACTGTAATTGTTTCAACCCCTGAATTTTGTCAAAACATATCAAACTGAAAGATTAAGCTAATACTGGAAACTGAAAAAGGATAAGTTGTAGTATTGCGCCATTGGGATATGGAATCCTTATTGTCTAAATACCACACCACACTGATATGTACAATGAGATTTGAGCCACCAACGACTTTAGTAAAATAATTTCTTCAGAAAAGGTCCATTTACCAGGCCACCAAAAACCTCTTCACCTTCCAAATTATCCAATAGGAAAGTGTTGTTGTCCAAGACCTTATCCACCTTGAATGGACCTGACCACAAGCTATCAAATTTCCCATGATGGTCTTCTCTGCGGGCATCCCATTTCAAAACCAAATCCCCGGGTAGCAATTGCTCTGTTTTTTCTTTTTGGTCAAAAGTCTCCTTAACCTTCTATTGATGTTGATGTGCCTTCTCATGAAGATTCTCTCTTGCTTGATGTAATTCTACAATATGACAAGTCCTTTTGATATCATCATTAGGTTCAGCTTCAATTTCCTGCATAAACTTTACAACTGGAAAAGAAAGTTGTACTGGAAAGACTGCTTCCATTCCATATACTAACTGAAATGGTGAAGTTCTAATTTCTCTCTTTGTGCTAACACGATCATCCCACAAAGCATATTTCAACTTTGAATCCCAAGCCCTCTTATGATCTTTCATAAGTTTCTTAATGATTATGACCATACTTGTATTGGATGATTTTGCTAGGACATTACCATGTGGGTAATAAGCAGTAGAATTCCTAAGCTTGATGTCATAGTCTTCACATAATTTTACCATGTTAGTGGATTTGAAAGCTACAACGTTATCTATGATGATCACTTCTAGACAACCAAACCTAGATAAAATATTCTCTTCAAGGAAACTTATGATTACCTTATCATTTTCCCTCCTTGTAGGTACAACTTCAATCCACTTCGTGAAGTAATCTATAGCTGTCAGAACCCATCTGTGCTAGCCACTAGATGGAGGATGAATCTTACCTATCAAATCCAAAGCCCACTATTGGAAAGGCGCAGGCACTTTTACAGGCTTGAGAGGTAAGGAGTTAAGCTTATGTTTACCAAAAAACCTTTGGCATTTCTCACATGCTCTAACCTTTGCATAGACATAAAAAAATAGACTAGGCCAATAATACCCAGCCCTAAGTATCTTATATGCATTGGACATCTAGAAGTGATGTCCCCCATACACTCCTTCATGAAATTATGACATGAATCTCTGTGATTCTTCTTCATCAAGACACCTCAATAAAAATCCATAAGGGTCGCTCCAAAACAAAGTTTGATTATTCACACAATACTTAACAACTTTGAGTTTCAGGGATCTTAGTTTAGACTTATCCATTCCTGGAGAAGCTTGGAAATTCTGCAGAAAATAAAGGATATATTTGTACCATTCTGATTCAACAATATTTTCATTGACTTGAGAACTATTGGTTTGAGGATGTAAATTTCCTGAATTTTTATAGATGTAATCAACTCCCAAGCTCTACAATTGGAATCAACTAGCAGCTTATCTAACCCCTTCCCTTTGACTAACTTGGTAGGCTTGATCTCCATGTCATATTCAAGTAGCTTAGCTATCTATTTACTTCTCTTTCCATCACTGTCTAGTTGAGTCAAGATATCTTTAATAGCACTAGATGGTACATATGCAATGATTTTGGAGTGTAGCAAATTAAATTTAAAATACTTTAGTGCTGTGACCAAAGAAAAATCTTGCTTCTCCATGATATCGTATTTTAACTCAACATCCCGAAGTGCCCTGCTGAAAAAGGAAATGGGCTATTCAAAACCCTTAGAATTTCTCTGTAGAAGGGTAGCTACTAAAGTATCGTGAGATGCAAAAGAGAAAATTAGGAACTCTTTTTCAAAATCTGGACTAATCAAAATAGGTGCATTTGAAACAATATGCTTAATAGAATTGAAATAATCTTTAGCTTCAGTTCTCCATTTGATCTCACTACATTTCTTCAACATGCCAGTTATGTGTTTGACTAATTCAAAAAAGTTGGGAATAAACCTTCTGAGAAATTTTATCTTCCCAAGGAAAGACTGGATTTCCTTCTTAGTTCTAGGGATATAAAACTTTTGAATGGATATCACTCTAGCAGGATCAATTTCAACTCCATCAACACAAACAATATGACCTAGCAATTTCCCTTGTTCTAAAGCAAAATGAGATTTTTTTGGATTTAAAGAAAGACCGTACCTTCTGCACTTCAAAAATACCTATCTCAAATGACGTAGATTCTCCTTATCAGAGTTAAAGAATACAGTAATGCCATCCAAATAGATGACAACAAACTTATCCTTCTCTCCCACAAAAGCAATATCCATGGCTTGCTGAAAAGTGGCCCCAATATTCATCAAACCAAAAGGAATTCGGGCATACATAAAAGTACCCCAAGTTGTTGTAAACACAGTCTTCTCCATATCATCTGTAGGAACAATTGCCTGATTGTACCCATAGAAACCATCAATTAGAGACAACCTACTATATCCTGCCACCCTTTGCAATATATGTTCCATTTTGGGCAATATATTGTTCTTTTTTTAGGAACACCTATTCAAATTCCTGAAATCGACACAAAGTATGATTTCACCATTCTTTTTTCTCATTGATACTACATTTTCTATCCAGTCAGAATACCTCAAGGGTACAATGATCTTATCAGCTAAAAGTTTCTTGACTTTCTTCTCCATAATAGGTAACAAAAGAGGAATAATATGCCTTAATTTATTCTTCAAAGGTTTTACATTATCTTTCAAAGGTATCTTGTGTTGGATGATTGTTTCATCAAAGGTCCTAAGATCTTCATATTTCCATGCAAAAATATCAATGAACTCCTTCAACAGTTCTTCATATTTAGCTCCGTATTTTTCTGTCAAGAATTTTGATAATTTAACATGCTTGGGATTTGCAGCAGTCCCAAGATTGCAATCAGTCACTTCTGATTCTTTTTCTGGATCATGGAGCTTCACAGGAACATAATTATGATAAAAAAATCGTTTCAAGAGGTACCATACCTTTTGGGATATTATTAGTGGGAAATTGCAAGATCTTATGCCCGTCAATCATATTATGAAAATTTAAATTATGATTATCCTCATCTTGATAAATATGAATTGAAGAAAAATCATTTATAGCTTCAATGAACCTTTTGATTTCAGAATCTTCATCAAATACTCTTCAATGCTTGACATTTTATCAAATAGAAGGCATGAACCTAAAATCTACTTCATATTTTAGCTTTGGGGACAAAGGAGGTTTAAAAGTACTTGCTTCCACAACCAATGAATCACCCTGCTCATTCTGATTTCTTGGAATATATACAATGTTAAAATACATAAAACAAGGCTTCAATGATGTCCCATACCTCATTTATGTACTCTTTCAACCAAATTTTTTTTATCTGATATACATCTTTGACATGTTGTACAATGAGTTCAGAATCCCCATGAACCTTCAAATGTTGAATTTTTTTTTTCTTTAGCTACTTTGAGACCCAACAACAATGCATCATACTCAACACTGTTATTTTTTGTATCGAATTCTAACTTGTAAGACATGGTAATGACTTCATGTTCAGGAGAAATCAACACTACACTTGCCCATGCGCCTTCTCTAGATGAGGCTCGATCAAACTATAATTTTCATAGTAGATTTTGATTCTCGTGGAGAAGCAACTGGTTTTATCAAATGAAAAGACTGTTGGACAACATTATCAATATTAAATATAGAGGATCACAAGTGCACATCAACTGCATAGATATGATGATTTATAGAATGATCATTGTCACTGATAATATAAGCCAATTGAGCTTCACGATAGAGTCTTCTAAATTCTCCTCCAAAAAAAGGTATAGTGGCACAAGAGAGATCCAATTGAAGAGATCCCCAAAGCTTCTTACACCAAGATTTGGACAACAACATACCAAACCTAGGAGGAATATCAGCTACAACTATATCCATGACTAAACTTTTGGCTGGGATTTGAGATAATGAAACAACAAGGTATTTGATAACCCCCAAGAATTTGATTTTTTTGGGAATCAAAAGAAAAGAGATCATGGTATGCTTTGGTGATTTCTAACCCAAATTATTCCATGACAACATTTGGCATAAGATTATGGGAGGCTCCAAATTCTAATGGGTAGTTATGAAGGATTTTTTCATGAATGTTTAATGATACATAAAAAGGTGGAGTGGATTCATCCTTCTCTTCTACAATTGGTCCTAAGACAATAATGGGTTTTTCATCTTGGATATTAATCACATCAGACATAGTATATATGACAGAAGAAGGTTGTAACAATTTAAAAATCTGACTCCTATAAGAATTATTTTTAACCAATTTAGTCAAAGGAATAGGAATTTTGATCTTACTTATCTCATGTTCTAGACTAAAAGGAGATGAAAACTTGTGTGCTTTCGGGGTTGATACTTTCATAGCTAGTTGTGCCTGCATTCTTTCATGATTTTTTCTTCCTAACTGTACTGTTGATGCAACATGTTTATATTTTTGAGGAGTAGTTTTAGTAGGAGCAGATTTGTCTTTTTGAGGAGCAGAATTAGCAAGCCCTGATTTGGATCTAAGATTGTACCCCTGCTGATCTGTGTTACAAAGCATATTATCTATACTTTCCCCAACATGTGCATTCAATGAATATTCATATTCATTCTATTATATGTGACTGAGAGAAATCTCATCTCTGAACAAATGAATATCCAAATCTTCATCTACCTCTTAAGCTTCTTTATTTTCCTCAACATAATTATTCTGCAAAGGTGTATGGATTTTCTGATCATCATTATTCTTCTTGTCCCTCTGCATGATCTGAGGGTTATAAGGTATTTATATTGATTTGTATTTCTATTTCCTTCCTGAGGTGTATTCCATTTATGTTTTTCTAATCTAAGTTTAAACAAATCTGATGACATTTCCTCCATTTTTGTTGCCATCTCCTCCAACGAAATCTTCTGATTTTTGGTATTTGATGAAGAAGACTTATATTCATCCTTGTGTTTTCCCTTATATGATCTCTTCCTGAGTTTTTATGATGCTATAATGTTGGATTCAACTTCAAGGGTTGAATCTTGCATATCAGCCAGAGTGGTTGATCTTCTTTCCCTTAGTATCAAACACAAATTAGCATTAAAGGAATTATCATAAGTGACCTTTGCTAACATTTCAGCTGGCCTGATATCATTTGGTATATTTTGGTACATAAAATTAAATATTTGAGAGAATTCATAGACAAACTCACCATTCTTTCTTCAAAGTTTGTTGAATTATGTCATGTAATACAAATCATCTTTCTTGTCTCCCCACTTTCTCAAGAAGGTAGCATCAAGGTCTGTGATGGTAGTAATAGAGTTAGCTCTTATGTTACTGAACCACTTCCTCACTTCTCCATCTAAAATTTGAACAAAAATCCCCATCCATACATCATCATAATCCACTTGAAAATAGTAAGCAAATGAATAAAACACATCTAAATGTTCCTCTGTAGTTGTTTCCCCTTCATTGTCAAACCTTGGAAGGTACTTCATGTAATAATTTCCTGGGAGAGGATGGAGATTATTTGGCAATACTAAAGGTGCATATCTTGTAGCCTTGATAACATCCATTGGATTGGGTGGTGCTGCACTATCCATTGTTTGACCACCTAAAGGTTGATTTATATGTGGTGACTGAGGTTATGAGGGCTTAGGGACGTTTACTAATTGAATTTTTGGAGAAGACTAGAGAATTTCTTCAACAAGTATTTTAACAACAAGGATATTAACTTGAAAGCTAAGATTGGGTTTCTCTTGTTGAATTTCTTCAAGGATTGGGATATTTTCTAAGGTAATGTACTCTGCTCCTTCAAGGAATTCAAGGTTTTCCTCATATTTATATCTACTCTCAGGATAGGGTGTGTAAAACAACTCAGGTTAAAAAAAATTGTTCTTTCCCCGAGGTGGATTCTTCAGAAGGAGGTAAAAGAAACAACTTCTCATAAACTAATTTTTTAAGAGATTTAGACTATTTTAGGATCTTCTTAGGGTCTTAAACAACTGGCAACTCTGGAGAGTCTGGATGGGCTCTAGTCCCCTTTCCCTTTGGAGCTAGAGTGTCTTATGTGGAGTCACTGGGTGAAATGATATTGCAGTCAACTTGTGCCTAGTTATAGTTTCACCATCTACAACTAGATCTATAAACTTATGTCGTTCAACCTGGGGAAAATATCATCATTTCACAAGGATGCCAAAATATGTTATCACTAGAAGTCAACTTAAGATTGTTATTGAGTTAAGCCTAGCACACATTGTTTCAAAATGTTCAACAAGGTTTTTAATATGGATAAATCATTGCATGATTTGAAAGGGAATAATAATATGATTTGTTAAGATCACTTACATAAGTGCAACAAGTCATGTAAAAAAAACTTATGGCTAGAGATTTAAAATTTGAGTGATGTGATTGGGAGAAAGGAAGAAACAAAAAAAAATGATAAATACACCAATAACAAAACTTGTCTTTAATGCCTTTATGTAGCAGAGGAATAAAACTTTATCTATAATTCATTCTAAATAATATTTAAGGAGAAAAACACCAATGTGGCAAAGATTACTAAAAACCTGTTAAAGCAACCTTCTCAACACAAAAATAATTTTTCATAAGCTCGTATAACATTAGCAAAGTGTTTAAGAAGAAAACATGAATATGATAAACATAGAAGGATTACAGACTAACCATCAATTTCATTAGAAGTTGAAGTCTTTACATAGGAAAGATAGATCAAAACAATATTTAGATATGCAATATCAAGCCAAAAATAGGGATTCAACCCCTTATTCCTTTACTTCATCAAATATATAGTGTTTTTACATCAGTTCCATACATTTAAGATCAATCTAATATCTAGGGATATCTCAAAACTAACTCCTTCAGGCCCCGTGGGCGAATTTTCCCTATATATATTGATACATATAAATGGAAATAGTTACAACTAAGATTCTTTAATCTAAGAAACACTTTGCATAGAGATAGTTCTTTTTGTTGACTTGAATACAACTGGAGCAACAACAAAGTCAACGTTTACTTCGTTGTTGCTACTTCAAATCAAGGGAGGCAGTTTGATCAAATATTAGACGTGTGTCTCCAATAAATTATTCTTGAAACCAAGAGGATATCATTCAGGTATGTTTTGACACTCTCGTAAAAATGCATCTTAGAGTAAATAATGCGCTACAAATATGACTTGTACTGATTTTTTACATATTTATGGAGGTTGAATAATTTTGGTAGCTGCTTTAAGATCTTTCTTCATCGATTGAGGGAAGCTCAAGACTAACATAGGGTCATACATATGAAGAGAAACACATGTGACCAACCATTCCAACTTTATTGTCGATGTTGGTCTCCAGTTTTGATCATGTTTTTGCCTATATTATATTCCAAAGACCTCCATTTCTATACCCAGTACCACCCTTTTGGCCTTGTTTTGACATAATTGACATCTCCCTACCATTCAATGGGG
>JZKD02S2133026.1:21204-38742 GCA_000966675.3 Picea glauca
TGGAGAGATTAAGGAATAAGTATACATCGAGAAGCCATATGGTTTAGTGATACATGAAAAGGAGTCTCATGTGTGTAGGTTGAAGATCACCTTGTATGGAATCATGAAATAACCTCGAGCTTGGTATGCAAGGATCGATGGACACTTGATTATTTTTTGGGCTTCAACAAAGTGTTTTCGATCCCAACCTGTACTACAATATTGTTAATAGCGAGTCTCTGATTCTGGTCCTCTACGTTGATGACTTATTCCTCACCGATATAGAGAGCCTTATTATTGAATGCAAGTATGTTTTGGCCTCTGATTTCGAGATGAAGGACCTTGATATGATGCACTACTTATTGGGACTAGAGGTGTGGTAGAGAACTAATGAGATCTTCATGAGTCAGGGGAAGTACACAATTGAGATATTCAATAAGTTTGAGATACTGAACTTGAAGCTTGTGGCTACACCAATGATGATGAATATGAAGAAACTAAGTGTGTATTCTTCCAATTATGATGAAATTGATCTAACTCTGTATAGACAACTGGTTGGATAACTAATGTATTTGGCTAACACCAGACCAAACAATTTCTATGTAGTGAGTGCGCAACATGTGTTTAGATACTTGCGAGGAAGAGTTTGACATGGTCTTAGATATACTTCTAGTATTGATATGATATGGAAGGAATATATTGACTCTGATTAGGCAGGGAGGGCAGTGGAAAGAAAGAGCACCTTCAGGTGTTGCTTCACTTTGGTATCTTCCATGGTTTCTGGATGTAGTAGAAAACAAACTTTTGTGACTTTGAGCACAACATAAGAAGATTATATTGCATTAATTATGATAGCTCAGGAAGTAGTGTGGCTTCACAAGCTCCACGTCGATTTATTCGAACATGTGATAGATTCCACCATTATTCATTATGGTAACCAAAGTTGTGTGATGATCTCTGATAATCCAATGTTTCATAACAAATCAAACCACATTGAGATCAAGTACCATTACATCCAAGACATGGTGCAGAGGATGGAAGTATTGGTGTAGTACCTTCCTACATATGAGTAGGTTGTTGATGTTCTTACCAAAAAATAATGAAGTTTAAGTAATTCCATGATAGAATTGGCATGGAAGAGAATGCCTCCCTCGCTGAGAGGGAGTATTGATGTTTGCATCTTCTTGAGAAATTCTCTAGATCGGACTCCTCTGTGACTAAGTTGATTTGATATGTGATGACACTTATCCAAGAAGGGATAAGAGGGGCACTTATCTGAGAAGGTATAAGTGAGGTTGGCCTTATAACCCAACGTCCCATGTGGAGAGCACATGAGGACATGTCAAGGGAGTTGACCCTTGACGTCATACACTATGGGAGTTGACACTAGTGTTTCTAGAGGGTGTAGCCTCTAGAAGTCCACATGGAGTGCCATGTGTGACAAACTTTATCCATATTGTACTCCTCTATGAATTGATTTGAGTTGATATGTGAAGACACTTATTCGAGAAGGGATAAGTGAAACACTTATTCGAGAAGGAATAAGTGCAGTTGGGCTTATATCCCATCGTCGTATGTGGAGAGAACATGAGGACATGTCAAGGAAGTTGACCCTAAGTGTTCCTAGAGGGAGTAGCCTCTAGAATTCCACATGGGAGTGCCATGTGTGACAAATCGTTTACTACTATGTTGGTTTTGTAACACTGGCAGAGACTGCGTGTCTTGGGACAATAGTTGTGTACTACTATGGAAAGATACCTCCCTAGCTAAGAGGGAGTGTTGATGTTTCAACATCGGGCATAAGTTCTCCTATATTGGGTTGTAGACCAAGGGAGATAGGATACATTTATCACAAAGGTGCACTTGTGATAAATGGACCTAGACATAGTCCTTCCTTGATCATGCCAAGGAATAATATGGACTCGAGGTACTTGAAGTTCTTTCCACATGTCAGTTAGCATCGAGACAACATTCACTCATAGGTGTGTGCCTGTGGTGAAAGATCTCGGTGTAGTATTTTTCCTAGTCATGGTTATTTGACAAGGAATGATAAAGACTCAATATTCTATATGCTATTACATGTGGACCCAAAGTGAGCCTAATCTTAGAGAGATTTAATTGGGTGATAGGTAGAATCATAGAAGGAGTTTCTCCTTGGTTCAGGTGGGAGAGAGATGTCTCCCAAGACTAACAGACAAGTGTCATGAGTCTAGGGTGAAGTTTGTATACTTCAAAAACAAGAGTGACATGTTGCATAATGTCTCCCTCGTTGAGAGGGACTGTTTATGTTTTGACAACATCGAGAATACATTCTCTAAAGATAATAATTAATAATATAATTATTATTGATTATTAACTATAGCATATAATAAGTAAATCATAATAATAAATAGTTATTGATTATTCAAGGGAAACATCCTTTCATGGATGGTCACCTTATGTTCCCTATATATGGAACACTCATTATTGTAATAATATATTGAATATCGATCACATCTTATATGAAGAAGAACCAACACTATGGTCCACACTTAACTATGGGACCCTATTATATGGTTGTATATCAAGTGTTGAGGACAATGCTTTCATAAGGGGGATGGAATGTAAGGTAGATAGAGAGGTATGGGTGAGCCTAGAGGGCCCATAGTGATAATAGTGGAGGCCATTCAATGTAAGGTGGACTAGGTTCGCTATATTATTAAATAAGATCCACTATGGTAATTAGATATAATAAATGGGTAGTTAGATATAATAAATGTAAGAGGACTCTTAGAAGGTTCTACTTCTAGAAGATTCCTCCTATAGAATGTTCTTAAGTGATGGTAGCACTATATAAAGGGGTTCAAGCAATGTAATGGGACATGAAGAGAATTATTGTATTTGGAGCTGAAGCTCATCAGGAGGAAGCCCCCTCGAAGATGCAAGTGAACAGGAGAGGATCCATTCCATAATAGGATCCATTGTATGGTGTTTTCCTACCTCAAGGGTTTGATAGTAATAAAAGAGATTTTACATATTGTTCTTGTATATCTGTTGGGGTTCTTTTGTATTCAGTCTTTGGTTATTAACATTCAATCTTATAAGACTCTGAACAATGAATCCAGGAACCAAGGAGGATTCCTAGAAGCATGTTCCACTGATCTTTCTCAATAGGAACAATTGAACACATCTCAAGAAGCATACCAGGAGTCCTAGTTTGAGGTGGAGGTAAATAAACCATGTGTATTTCCTTTCGTGATTAATGATGACGATTCTTTTGAAATCCTTGAAGAACATGTTTCTTGCATCGACTTAAAGTTGATGAGGAAAATGGGATATGAAGGAGGAGGCCTTGTAACCAATGGCCAAGGTATTGTGGATCCCATCAAGGCAGTGGTTTGGCCTCGATATGTTAGGATAGGCTATGTCCCAAAAGGATGTTGGAGAAAGATCCAAAACCATTTGGGATAAAGACCCCAGGACAGTCATTCAGACTCCAACAGTCAATAGTTCATCAAGAGATGAAATTGATTCAGTGTAGGCCAAGAGAAAAAATTCTCATGATCGAGGATTCAAGACATCTCCATGGAGAGATGAGCATCACAATGAAATATTTGAGACCAACTCTTCTTTCCAGTCTGACTCCATAAGAAACTCATCCAGGTATAAGAAATCTCGAAACTCTAAAATGCCATTTGATTTTAAGCATGTTAATCATATAAAACAGATCTTGTGGTATAAAAAAACTAGCACCTTTTGTGGATTTAAAAATGACGCAGTGTCCCAGTGTTGGAAGAGAAAATACTTGTGCAAGAAGGTTATGGAAACCAGGAGAAGGACGAGGATGGCAGATTTCTTTCCACACATGGAAAGAGAAGGGGAAATGCACCTCTAAAGGAGAAGGGCCACTACAACCATTGTAGCAGAGATGGGCATCATGATGCCACTTGTTGGGCCTTACATCCATATATATGTCTAAAGAGGAACAAGAAGTCCAAGGAGACACCTGCGGGGGAGACAACTAGTCAGGCAATGCTACAGAGAAGTCCACCACTAGGAGGAAATTACCAACTACCATAGAAAGGACAACTCATTAAAAAGGACATGTTCGACTTAATGAATGAATGAATGGGGAAAATCCTTGAGTTAGTCGAGAGTAGCCATATTTTTAAATCACATGTTGTGATTCACACCCTATAGAAGCATATTATGTAAAAGTGATATTTGTTAATATCACTCCTTTTATGGCACATGTTGATATTGTTAGGACTTGTGAGGTAGTTTGGGTATGGGTTTCTTATTGTAAGTCCAATGGACATGAAAATTATAATGTAAATACGTTTGGGGACCAAAATCCATTTCATTTGGGAGGAATGATCCGGATGGATCTAGGGAACATCAAAGAAGTTTCAGAAGTTCCCCGGGAGGCCCATAATGGCATCAATAGACAAAGAAAGGGAAATAATTCAGTGTTCCCAAAAATCAGTGAAAATGGCATGATTATTAAGAGGACATCACAATATTTCTAACATGGAAAATGAATCGTCAAAAGAAGTTATGGTTTGAAAGATATTCACGGTCAAATAGGGCCAGTCAACATGGAGCCACAACATTATCCATACTACTGATGTCAGCAACTAACATGGTAGGGTGATGTCATCGTATGGGCTGCTAAAATCATCATGCCAAGTGGAAACAGTAGAGTATGCCACATGTCACCTACCAATGGGATTTTCATGGGTCCATGTGGACCAGTAGAAAAGTGCCACGTGGTACTCCAGGTGACTCCACATGGCACCACCCAGGAAGTGCCATGTGTCAGTATGGAATGACGAGGAATAAAAGTCATCATACAGGTGGACTTACCAGTGGGTTCCACATGGCCCAGTCATCGAGTGACACATGGCATCCTAGAAATGCCCAATATTAACTCGTGAACGAATTTCATTTTAAAAATATGGCGAGTCCACCAAATCTGGCAGACCACTCCAATTTCAATGGTCGTTGGAAGAACCTCTAGAAAACTATGATAAACTTAACAGGGAAACAAATATATTATATAACCAAAGTTCAAAATTGATTATGGTGGGATTAGACCATGAAACCTCCGCAATACCCAACGCCTTTACAACTCCACCCATAACCATTGCGCCACAGATGCCACTTGCTATATCCGCCCACACTTATTAATTAAAACTTACAATACACCTAGTTCCAAAGGGGGAGGTGTGAACCGTACAAACTTGTGGGCATGGATTTCGAGACAAAACTATCATAATTGCATAATGCATAGTGGCATGCAAATCCAGACAAAGGTCTTGAGGAGGCTTGAAGGTGACTGTGTCTGATGGAGACGTTTTGATAAACATTGATAGATAATTCGACGACGCGAATCCAATGGTAAGGTCTTTTTTTACAGCAGAGCTTTAGATTTCTAATATTTGTTTCATTAAAATATTTGTTCATTAATGAACACAATTATAAAGTATGTATAAATCATTAAAATATTAAAGTATTATTAATAAATACATCTATAAAGATCTATATATTAATAAAGTTTTAAAGTGTCACTAAAATACAATAATACATTAAAGTGATAGAGTATTAGTAATATGGATCTATAAAGAATATATATATTAATAAAGTTTTAAAGTTAAAATATAATAATACATTGATAATACATTAAAGGATAAATACATTATAAAATAACCACATTAGTGTACTTATAATAGATTAATGTATAAGAACAAGTTAAACAACATGGAAGAAAAGAAGCTTCCTGAAATTGCTTCAAAATCGAGGCATAACCACCACCGACTCAAGCCAGGATGGCATAAAGATGCTTAGTCTTGGCTAAACTATTGGGGAATCATGGAAGACACCATTTTACAGAATAAAGATACTATTAAAAAAAGTCAAGTCAAAATTTCAGGAGAAAATGTGGTGTGATAAAGAGTTAAAGAAAAAAAGAAATTAAGGTATTACAAGGATGTAATCAAGCATAATCTAAAATATCAAAAATGTCTATTTGTTTTTCCAAGTGTAAAGAAAAAAAAACATTCCTAAGATGAGAACAAATTATCATGAGCTCCATAGTGAAACTGTGCTTTGGTCAATTCCTAGAACGCCATGGGATGAAAGAGCGTGTCACCTTTGTGACACTAGGAAGGTTGAAAATAAAAAACACTTTCTCTTAGATTGTCCAACCTATACCCATAATAGATCTCATTTTCAAAATATTTGTCACACTACCAACCCTCCTAACCTCTTAAATCAACAAAAGTATGATGATCTTGGAAAGCTTCTCTAAATGCTTTTCGAGAACATAATTGTTTTTATAAAGAATTGCGAGTAATCACTTACCCTCTTAATGTCTAATACACCAATTGGGTCTTAGTGGACGTTAATAATCATCATCATCATTATTTAAGTAATGCATTAATCATATATATATATATATATATATATATATATATATATATATATATATATATATATATATATATATATATATATATATATATATATAGATAGATAGATAGATAGATAGATAGATAGATAGATAGATATATATACGAGTGTATAAAATAATAAATAAATTAATGTGTCCAAGTATTAAATGTATTAGCAATAATTTAATTATTAAATACTAATTCATCATTAATAATAAAATATATATTACATAACAATTATTTATAAATTATAAATTAATTTAGCACATTAATAAAGCGGTCAAGCTTTGGAGCATGACCCGGAGATGTAGCCCACATCGGGTGAACTTCGTTATCAAGGGAAGTGTCATATCCATTATGTGTATTATGTTCATATGTTTCTTTTCTCTGAATTCCCACACATAGGATATTCAATACAAGCATGACATATAACACATAAGAAAAACTAAGGAGGTTTTATTCACTTTGGATTAAAGCTTATAAGACTTCAACTATACCTTTAATTGTAAATCACTCAAGTAAAATGATCTATAATTGATGCTTTTGAAGGAGTGACAGAATCAACCAATTCTTGGAAACTAATCACCCCTCAAGTTCATATCATGTGGCATTGGAGAAGACTTGATACCAATTGTAGGTGTTGAAGTTGAGAATGGAAAGATTGCCAAATAAATTGGGGTTCAATGAGCTTCACGAGCTCAACCAAATGCTTCAAGTAGAGAATGTTGGATCGAAGACATTGTTGCATGTTGCAGAGGAAGAGAACCAAAGGTTGCAAGAGCAGTTGCAAGCTATGAAGATGTAGATAGGGGAAGGCTCTACGAATGAGATGGTGATAAGACCATCGTGTGACCATGGCAATTGCACTAATTATGGGTGTGAGCATGAAAGTGACAATGCATGCACAATATTTCAAGAAAATGAAGATAACCCACATGCATCCAAGAACCAAGGAGGATTCCTAGAAGCATCTTCCACTGATCCTTTTCACCAGGAACAACTGAACACATATCAAGAAGCAGACCAAGATTCCCAGTTTGAGGTGGAGGTAAATAAACCATGTGTAGTTCCTTCCTTGATTAATGATGCTGATTCTTTTGAAATCCTTGAAGAACAAAATTCTTGCATTGACTTAAATTTTATGAGGAAAATGGGATACGAAGGAGGATGAATTGGAACCAATGGCCAAGGCATTTTGGATCCCATCGAGGTAGTGGTTTGGCCTCTATATGTAGGGATAGGCTATGTCCTAAAGGATGTTGGAGAAATCTACAAAACTATTCAGGAAGAAGACACTAGGATAGTCACTAAGACTCCAGCAGTCAATAGTTCATCAGGATATGAAATTGATTTATTGCAGGCCAAGAGAACAACTTATCATGATTGAGGATTGAATACATCTCCAAGGAGAGATTCAAATCACAATGAAAGAGTTGATACAAACTCTTTTTTCCAGTCTAACTCTAGAGGAAACTAATCGAGGTATAAGAAATCTCGAAACTCTAAAATGCCATTTGATTATAAGCATGTTAATCGTATAAAACAGAGCTTGTGGCATAAAAAACATGTAGCTTTTGTGGATTGAATAACCATGTAGTGTCCCATTCTTGGAAGAGAAAATCTTTGTGGAGGAAGGTTATGTCAACCAAGAGAAGGACCAGGATGGCATATTTCTTTCCACACATGGAAAAGACCAGGGGAAATGCACCTCTGAAGGAGAAGGGATACCACAACCATTGAAGAAGAGATGGGAATCATGATACCACTTATTGGGACTTACATCCAGATCTATGTCCAAAGAGTAACAAGAAGTCTAGACAAACACCTGCAAGGGAGACAACCAATCAGGCAATGTTGCAGGGAAGGCTATCACCAGGAGTAAATTACCAACTACCAGAGAAAGGATAACTCGATAAAAAGGACATGTTCGACATAATGAATGAACGAATAGGGAAAATCATTGAGTTAGTCGAGAGTTTCCATCTTTGTAAATCACATGTTGTGATTCATACCCCATAGAAGGGTATTATGTAAAAGTGATAATTGTTAATATCACTCCTTTTCTGGCACATGTTGATATTGTTAGGCCTTGTGAGGTAGTTTAGGTATGGGTTTCTTATTATAAGTCCTATTATCGTGCAGTTTGTAGTTTAGGTCATAGACTAAAGGATAAGGTCAAACTGGTGTAACATGAGCTTCCCCACCCACTGCCACCTCGATTGGGGGCTCTTTCTATTTAGGGTGGCTAAAACCCAAGGGAGACGTCCTTGGCAATCTGGGGTTTTGAAGGGAAAAGGCTTAAGGATCTAAGGAAAGTTTTCTCCTTCACAGATTACCATCAAGAAGAAATTCAAAATGAAGAAACACCACAGAAGTGGCACCTGTTTATGAGACAAGGCGACAATAAAACTAACACATGCAGTAGTGGTTAATACTTCATAGATCAATGACCATCTATATTTCAATGTATATGAACATATATATTAGTAAATATTGACGAAGTCAATGTTTTCAATAATGGTGATATAAAGTCACTTGTCAACAAATACCAAAATGATATAGCATCCAATGAAATGATCAATCTTTGAATTAACTCAATGCATCAAATATCATTTAATGTTCACACACTATAAGTTGTTGCGTCACTAAGCTAGAGATGACGTCATCTTTTTTCTAGGGTTAGTATAATAAACAAAGAGGTGAAAGTTTTGTTGTTTAGCCAATGAAAACTATCAATGCATCAATGTCTATTATGAGATGACCTAGCCGCAGTGTTTTCTATCAACCAGAAGCTCAATTAAGGAATGACGTCATCATCATTTTCTAGGTTAGTTAGGGTTAGTTAGGGTTTCAAATTTGAGAATTTTGAAAAGGTTGTTTTGACATAAAAAGCTTAACGTTGGAGAGTAAGATCAGTGCCTTAGGGTATTATGGATTCAAAAGCAAGGGAAAGATCTTAGGAGGATCAAAATCTAAGGACTAGAGGGTTAGGCTCTATGGTGCTGCAATGGCAGGGCCGTAGAGTCAAAACCCTAAGGGGAGGAGGCTAATTCCGTTGTTGCTTAAGCAAGGCCTCATCCTCTTCCCTCTTTATTTAAATATTCTTGGCAAAATAGCTAGCTTTAAAACAAAAATCTAAGGGTAAAAGTGTTGCAAGAGCAAGGCTCTTCAAACCCTAAACGTCAAAACCCTAGGTGTAGAATCAACTAGGCCTAGGACATCTCCTTCCTTCAACTTATGTTTAAATGCTAACTCAGAAAAGGATGATTAGTGTAGCAATGGCTAGGCTATATCTTCCTTAATCAATGGCTAAAACAAGTTTCTCAATCATGGGGACATATAGCAAGGACCTACTTCTGTGCTTGCTACCTAGGGTTTCAAGATTAAGCAATATAATAGCAATACAATAATAAATGCAAGAGATTTAACATGCAACCATTCATTCAAGAAGTTTTGCATGAAAAATACACTTACAAATCATGAAGAATGCTTATCAAACCCTAGTTGTAAACCTTCCAATGAGAGAAACACCACAATATGCCAAGAAAATCCTCCAATCAAGAGTTGCGCCTCACTTCCAAGAGACAAAATATCAAGACAAAAGACAAATGTAGATCTTTCACAAGAGAGTGAGTTATGTTATGTTTAAAATGAGAGGCAACGTCCTCTATTTATACCAATCAATGACCCTTTAATTAAATTTTAGGTCAGTAAAACAGCCGACAAGGCTGACAATAAGATTTACACTGTTTTTACATTAACTGCCATAAAAATGTCATAAAATGAGCTAAAAGGGGGATGTCAAGCCCTTCTGAGGGAGACATTGGCCCTTTTTGGGCAAGCACAGCATCCAGAAAACCAAACGTTGGCCCTTCTAGGGCTCCTCCAAGCTTCCAGATGTGCCAAATGACCTCAGCACCTTGCCACATGCTCCAGACAATGTCCAGCTCTCTCAGGTGATGTCCTATCCATCAGAAGCAAACGTCCCATCTGCAGTGGGTGATCTCCCCTAGGCCAGGCTCTGCCAAAGTTTCCTGGGTGGAATGTCCTTCTTTCTTGTCGTGCAATGGCTCATCACAACGTTGTCCTATCTCTGCCATCCCAAAAACCATTTGATGGGCTCTTCAGCCCCATGGAGGTCCGAGCTAATCATATCCCCATGTGTATCGTTCCATTAGTACATGTCCGTCGGGTATGGTCCTGCACATCAAAAACTACGCCCTCCATGGGCTCATCAGTCCTCGGGATTATAACAATGTCAATCATATTTCATCATTAAATTTATCAAATACATGCATAAAATCCCTAGCATATCCTCTAAGATATCAAAGACATTACACATATCTACTATACAAAGTTGAAGAAACAAATAGAATAACCTATTGGGCTAATATCCACAAGAAAAGGAAAGTTTCCACAGAGGATCATTCAAGCCATGTTCATGAAGTGATATGGTGTAGGGATTTCCATTCATAGTAAGACCAGGGGTAGGTGTTGTCCGTGGGTGCCTTTGTAGGACGTGAGTTGTACCCGTCATGGATGAACTTTTTCCAAGCCCCTTTTATTTCCATTATTTTTATTTATTGATTTTCTTTCTTTTTACTTCAAGGTCTGACCAGAGGACACTGCCTTGGCATGGTGACCAGAGCTGACAGTGTTACCCACTGGTATTTTCATAGAAATGATAAGGCTGGCTTGTGATGAGACCCCCTTTCCCTTGGCCATGCAACCAAAGGTCATTGCCTTGGCGTGGCGACCAGATAATGGTAATGTCACACTGATAGATACCTATGAACATAATGGGTCGGCTCGTGATGAGACCTCCCATCCTCTTGGTTAGGTATTGTTTTATTATTTTTCTTAGGGTCCCTTTTGTTTCTTATTGAGAGGCCTTTTATTGCCTTCTCGGGGATCCCTAGGCGAAGCATCTCTAGGTTTCATTTCCTATGGATTTTATCTCTTACCAACTGCTTTTACCCCCTGGGCCTTTAGCCCCTTCTTCCCACAGCACAAAGTGTAATGCTCAAAAGGTCATCCTAATGGCCAGACCAGGGGAATGGGATGGATGACAAGGAGATAAGATGTAAAATGATAAAATGGTGGGAGAAGACGATGGCTCTACAAATCACCCCCTAGTGGCCAACCAAAACCCATGAATAAAAACTTGCTAGGTCACCCCATAAATCCCCCCAACAATGGTCAAGCGGATTAGTGTAAGATCCAAGAAGTCATCATAAATGTAAGGAACTTGATGCATATATAAGAAGGTTATAACGATCAAACATGAAACATACCATGATACCTTGGACCAATTACCTCATGGAGAAAGAGTCCTCTCTGATGGAAGTCCAAGCCGATGGTGATGGAAGATGTTGCTGCTAATAGGACAAGTCTGATGAAGAAGTAGAAGGATGGGCCCTCCAGGGTCATGCTCAGGTCAATCCTGCTCTCGATACTCCATGTCTAGGACCTGTGGGCCTCGAGACATGATCTCCTAGCTATCCCTAGAGATCGAGGATAACATCTGACTCCAACTCGGGGACATGTGCTCACCGTAGAGCGCATGAGAATCTCAAAATATCTGGCATAAACCTGTAGACCTGCTCACACTTGAAAGAAGGCATCAACAACAAAAGGTGGGGTAATATTTCCACCCCGCAAAATATAACATGTATATGCAGTAATCATATATGCGAACAGGAAATGAAATACTTACCTGTACTTACCTGCTGGTTGGATGCTTGGTGTAGTCAAACAACCAATGAAGCCAATCCAAGAACGTTTCTTGATACCTGCCTTTGTGCTTCATCATAAACCAAAATAGTGATAAGTCAAGCACAAAAATGTCATGAGTTATAATGTATATCATATCATCGAAAAAGTCAGAATCTAACTCATGGAGGCGGGTGGGAGGGATAAAATCATGCCAAGTCCATCTTTGAGGAAAGTAGTCAATCCACTTCAAGAAGGGGAAGGTTTAGAAAACTGACTCAAAGGGCCTGTAAACTGGTTACCTTGGACATCCTCATGCTCTGAAGTCAAGAAAGGGATTGACAAAAATTTAGTAGACGACTGGCAAACTATCAAGGGAAAGTTGAAAAACTAATTTGAACTTGTAATACCCAACCAACCCTTGGAGTTTAGGGTTTTCCTAGGAGGAAACTCAACATAGAAAAGGTACTTTCCAACCACACCTCCAATGGAAAAGCATGGTAAAGTAATGACAAGTGGCTGGAGTGAAGAGTCATGAGAAACCTTCTTTAGACAAACGATGTCCTTACTTTTATCAAAATTTGAGCACATTGGTGGTTGGAAATTATCTTCATGAAAAGAGTCCAAGTTCTCATAAGGGTACCCATAAAAAATCTCAAGGTAAGACTGAAAATCATTAGAAGAATAAGGTACTAGTTCATGCTTGGTTTTTTGAAAGGTACGAGTAAAAATCTCATCTCCTTGTTGCCATTGGTCGGAAGTAATCTGTTGTGACAATTGTAAGGGCAACAACTGGAAATGACTCTCAGTGTCATAGATGGGATCCAGGTCATAACCAACTATATCCCACCTATGTATCCCAACATGTATGAACTCATCAATGTTATCAACAGTGTCACTATCCATGTCATAACATGCAGGGTCTGAAACATTTGAAAATTCATCCTCCTCCTCCTCTTCATCACCAGGTAAAACATTATCAAAAACTAGGAGAGGAGGGTAACTTATTGTCTCTTGTTGCGCAGGAACTTCGAGGACCTCGGTGTTTTCAGCATGTGTCATTGTTTCATCCCCATGGACTGCTTCTTTATCTTTGAATGCACAACAAGGGCCATCAACTTCGTTCAAAGATTTCTTTTCTCCTTCATTTTCTGAATCATGGAACAAGGTGTCATTGGCATCTTGAAATCGAATGCAACTAACCTCATCTTCTTTTTGTTGCTCAAGAGAAAAGGGCTCTTGGATTGCTTCATCAGTGGGAGGGGCACTCATTGATACTTCATTATTTTTCTCTGGTTCTTCCTCCTCGGCCATGTCTTCAGGAATCCCATGTGGAATGATGGTTTGCTCACCTTCTTCTTGAATATCATCAATAGAGTTTTTACGAGAAAACAAACTTTCCATATTAAAATCACCTGAAGTAAAGAGATCCTTTATCCCGGATAAGGAGATGTTTTGTTCAATTATTTTAGCCATGCCATAAGCTTCATCGAACGTGCCCGGGCTCTTTTTACTGAGGGGTAGGCCTAGGTGTGCCAGGAGCGCACGGGTATATACGTGGACACTGTACTTGTTTTCAGGACAATGCCCCTTAGGAATCTGATACAAGGTGCGCTCAAACCTACTCTGGAAGTTCCAGAGGGTTTCATTCTTAGTTTTCTTTATATGCTCAAAATTTTTTAGTAGTACTGAGATCTCTTCTGACTGAATACCCCATTCTTCAAGAAAGACTTCTTCCAACTAGTTCATAGAGGTGATGCTAGCATTAGGAAGGTTATCATAACACTTCTTAGTATTTCCATGAAGAGTGTTTGAAAAAAGTTTCATCACTATATATTCAGCATCATCATCGATAGGGTGGAGTCTAAAGTAAGAACAAAATTCATCCATATGAAAGTCATCTCTTTCCCCATTGCCACCAGTGAATCTAGGGAGCCATCTCTTAGATATCGGGGCCATTTGTCTTGGGTATCCTGGGATTTTGCTCATGTCTAAAGGTTTATAGCTCCTAGGATCCCATTGTGAAGTCATTTTTGGCTTCATCATCAATGGAGTCGCCAGATAATTTTCTTGAAACTATCAAAAGATAAGGGAAAACACCCTAGTGGAGTCACCAGGTAAGATTGTAAGATAAGGCATCTAAGGGCAAGGCTTACTGGAAAGATTTGTCATTTGAGGATAATTGACTCAGTGTTCCCTGGAAACGGCGCCAAAATGTTATCGCGCAGTTTGTAGTTTAGGTCATAGACTAAAGGATAAGGTCAGACTGGCATAACAGGAGCTTCCCCACCCACTGTCACCTCGATTGGGGGGCTCTTTCTATTTAGGGTGGCTAAAACCCAAGGGAGACATCCCTAGAAATCCGGGGTTTTGAAGGGCAAAGGCTTAAGGATCTAAGGCAAGTTTTCTCCTTCACAGATTACCGCCAAGAAGAAATTCAAAATGAGGAAACACCACAGAAGAGGCACTTGTTTGCAAGACAAGGCAACAATAAAACTAACACATGCAGTAGTGGTTAATACTTCATAGATCAATGACCATCTGTATTTCAATGTATATGAACATATATATTAGTAAATATTGACGAAGTCAATGTTTTCAATAATGGTGATATAGAGTCACTTGTCAACAAATACCAGAATGATATAACATCCAATGAAATGATCAATATTTGAATTAACTCAATGCATCAAATATCATTTAATCTTCACACACTATAAGTTGTTGCGTCACTATGCTAGAGATGACGTCAACTTTCTTCTAGGGTTATTATAATAGACAAAGAGGTTAACGTTTTGTTTCTTATCCAATGAAAACTATCAATACATCAATGTCTATTATGAGATGACCTAGCCGCAGTGTTTTCTATCAACCAAAAGCTCAATTAAGGCATGACGTCATCATCATTTTTTAGGTTAATTAGGGTTAGTTAGGGTTTCAAATTTGAGAATTTTGAAAAGGTTTTTTTGACATAACAAGATCAACGTTGGAGTGTAAGACCAGTGCCTTAGGGTATTATGGAGTCAAAATCAAGGGCAAGATCTTGGGAGGATCAAAATCTAAAGGCTAGAGGGTTAGGCTCTATGGTGCTGCAATGGCACGGCCCTAGAGTCAAAACCCTGAGGGGAGGAGGCTCATTCCGATGTTGCTTAAGGAAGGCCTCATACTCCTCCCTCTTTCTTTAAATATTCTTGGCAAAACGACTAGCTTTAAAACACAAATCTAAGGGTGAAAAGTGTTGCAAGAGAAAGGCTCTTCAAACCCTAAAAGTCAAAACCCTAGGTGTAGAATCAACTAGGCCTAGGACGTGTCCTTCCTTCAACTTATGTTTAAATGCTAACTCAGAAAAATGATGATTATTGTAGCAATGGCTAGGATATATCTTCCTTAATCAATGGCTAAAACAAGTTTCTCAATCATGGGGACATATAGAAAGGACCTACTTGTGTGCTTGCTACCTAGGGTTTCAAGATTAAGCAATATAATAGTAATACAATAATAAATGCAAGAGATTTAACCTACAACCATTCATTCAAGAAGTTTTGCATGAAAAATACACTTACAAATCATGAAGAATGCTTATCGAACCCTAGTTGTAAACCTTCCAGTGAGAGAAACACGACAATATGCCAAGAAAATCCTCCAATCAAGAGTTGCGCCTCACTTCCAAGAGACAAAATACGAAGACAAAAGACAAATGTAGATCTCTCACAAGAGAGTGAGTTATGTTATGTTTAAAATGAGAGGCAACGTCCTCTATTTATACCAATCAATGACCCTTTAATTAAATTTTAGGTCATTAAAATAGCCGACAAGGATGACAATAAGATTTACACTGTTTTTACATTAACTGCCAGAAAAATTTCATAAAATGAGCTAAAAGGGCGATGTCAAGCCCTTCTGAGGGAGACGTTGGCCCTTTTTGGGCAAGCATAGCATCCAGAAAACCAAACGTTGGCCCTTCTAGGTCTCCTCCAAGCTACCACGTGCCAAATGAGCTCAGCACCCTGCCACATTCTCAAGACAATGTCCAGCTCTCTCAGGTGACGTCCTGTCCATTAAAAACAAACGTCCCATCTACAGTGGGTGATCTCCCCTAGGTCGGGCTCTGCCAAAGTGTCCTGGGTGGAACATCCTTCTTTCTTCTCATGCAATGGCTCATCCCAACGTTGTCCTGTCTTTGCCATCCCAACAACCATCTGATGGTATCTTCAGCCCCATGGAGTTATGAGCTAATCATATCCCCATGTGTACCAGTCCACTAGTACCTGTCCGTCGGGTATGGTCCTGCACATCAAAAACTATGCCCTCCATGGGCTCATCAATCCTCAGGATCATAGCAATGTTAATCATATTTCATCATTAAATTTATCAAATACATGCATAAAATCCCTAGCATATCCTCTAAGAGCTCAAAGACATTACACATATCTACTATACAAAGTTGAAGAAACAAATAAAATAACCTATTGGGTTAATATCCACAAGAAAAGGAAAGTTTCCATAGAGGATCATTCAAGCCATGTTCATGAAGTGATATGGTCTAGGGATGTCTAGTCATAGTAAGACTAGGGGTAGGTGTTGTCCGTGGGTGCTTTTGTAGGAGGTGAGTTGTACCCGTCATGGATGCACTTTTTTCGAGCCCCTTTTATTGCCTTTATTTTTATTTATTGCTTTTCTTTCTTTTTACTTCAAGTTCTGACCAGAGGACACTGCCTTGAAGTGGTGACCAGAGCTGACAGTGTTACCCATTGGTATTTTCGCAGAAATGATAAGGCTGGCTTGTGATGAGACCCCCTTTCCCTTGGCCATGCAACCAAAGGTCACTGTCCTGGCGTGGTGACAAGATGATGGCAATGTCAGACTGCTAGATACCTATGAACATAATGGGTCGGCTCATGATGAGACCTCCCATCCTCTTGGTTAGGTCTTGTTTTATTATTTTTCTTAGGGTCCCTTTTGTTTCTTATCAAGAGGCCTTTTATTGCCTTCTTGGGGATCCCTGGATGAAGCATCTCTAGGTTTCATTTCCTATGGATTTTATCTCTTACCAGTTGCTTTTACCCCCTTCTTACTACAGGACAAAGTGTAACCCTCAAAAGGTCATCCTAATGGTCGGACTAGGGGAATGGGATGCATGA
The DNA here is from genome assembly GCA_000966675.3 of Picea glauca. NCBI lineage: Eukaryota > Viridiplantae > Streptophyta > Pinopsida > Pinales > Pinaceae > Picea > Picea glauca. Next base: position 38,468 of record JZKD02S2133026.1, read on the forward strand.
ATGGGAGATAAGATGTAAAATTTTAAAATGGTAGGAGAGGACGATGGCTCTACAAATCCCCCCTGGTGGCTAACCAATACCCATGAATAGAAACTTCCTAGGTCACCCCATAAATCCCCCCAACAATGGTCAAGTGGATTAGTGTAATATCCAAGCAGTCATCATAAATGTAAGGAACCTGATGCATATATAAGAAGGTTATAATGATCAAACATGACACATACCATGATACCTTGGACCAATTACCTCATGGAGCAAGAGTCCTCTCTGATGCA
>JZKD02S2133059.1:14367-27674 GCA_000966675.3 Picea glauca
CTTCTTCATGATTTAATCATCGTCATAAAATAGATTCAATACATCAACGATATAAAGTGTTGTCAATGATGACGTAATGTTTCGCATGATGGAAAATGTGACGACGATCTTCATGAGATAGCTCAATACAAAATCATTGGGATTGGAGATAAAAAGTGATATATCTGTACCATGGGTTGGACGTACTAATGAGGAAACATGACTCATCAGGAAGAGAGTTGATTGGCACCATTTTTTCATCATTATGGGGAAGGTCGCACATAAGCTTGGTGAAAACCAATTATTTCTTTGATTTTGATTTTGAAAATTCCATATCAAATCCTTGGAGAATAATGATCCATCGTGAGTATTTTCCCCCTATTACCTAATGTGTCAATATGTAGTACACGGGGTTGGAATCTGCAATGATTGAGGTTTTGTAGAGAAACATGTAATGGTGAATCTTTGAACAACAATGACTACTACCAAAGTTAAATTCTCCACATGTGAATAACAAATTTCAGAGCTTGTTAGGATCTTACTTAGGTAATAAAGGATGTGTTTTTCATTGTTGTCATATTCTTGAACCAATACCATTTAGATGGTGGAAATGGATGCAACAAGGTAAAGGATATAATCTCTCATATAATTGGGGGGATGGAGTAATGGAGAATGAATTAATGTGAGTTTGATATAATCAAATGATTTTTGGGCTTGGTCATCCCAGATGAAAGGGACATCTATTTTCAAAAAGAAAATAAATCCTTTTGTAATTTCCACATAATTATGGATGAAGCAACATAAAAAGTTTTCCTTCCATTGAAAACTTTGAAATTGGTGGAGGGTTGTTGATCCATATTATTTTGAGAATAACATTAAGGAATAAATATAACCGATATATAACAATGAAATACAAAAAAATATAGATGAGAACACAAAAATATAGTGAAACCCAACTTCTATTACTGAATAAGATAGAAACAAGATGGAAAAATGGGGTAGCTTATATCTAAAAAGAAAGAGATGTTGACTACGCTTCATTCACAAGAAGCTTTACATCAAACTCCATTGCATTCTTAAAGGGCCTCCTTCACCTTAATTATATATGAGAGAGTGAGAGGAGAACAATTACCATGATGCATGTGGGATAAATTGGACTAATTTTATAAAATTCCATAGGCATGTAAAATACTAGGACTTCCCAGACAATCACCCATCCCAGTACTACTGTATTCTGAGTGTGCTTAACTACAGAGTTCTAATGGTATATAATGCATTAACACTATGTTGTAGGCATGTACATAATACCATTACATGATGTTTGTAATTAATAAATGAAGATGACATTACATTCCATTCCCCATCAAATGGGTGAATGTCATGGTTTATCAAAACCACAAGATCAAAACGGTGATTTAGTGGAAAAGGTGGATGGCCACTGAGATCCATCTGGATCATTCCTCCCCCTTAGGAAGCAATGGTCCCCATTGCATCAATTTCCCTTAGGAGATGAGGAAACTTCTTCTAAATTTGAAGCTTGGTGTGTTGCTTTCCTTACTGAAGAAGCTCTCCTTCTTAGCTTGTTCAAGGTTGTCATGAACCTGTTACTAGAGAAGTTGAATCCATTCAACCAATCTAGCTGCATGATCTACCTAAGTGTGTGAGGAATCTATCAGTGAAGATGCAACATGAAGAGTATGAATGGTGTTACTGTAAACTTTCTTGACTGCGAATTTTGGAGGCACCCAATAGGTGCAACAAGAACATCTTGGTACTCTTCTACAATCCTATCGATCTGCTTCTGTTGGATATAAATTTCTTGGGATAAGGCTGTAGTGGTTGCAGTGTCCTTTTGTTCACCTTCTTATTGTATAGTGAAGAGCATAAAATTTGCAGTATGAGATATTAAATTGTTTCATTGTTTTGGTGGGACAATAGTTGAAACTACCTGTGGTATCCTGTATAGTTGACCCCCCTGAGTAACAATGACACTACGGGGTTGATACTCATAAATAGCATGATGCCTCCACATATATGGTTGGCCTAATAGAACATCACAAAATTTGAGTGGGGAAACATCTCATAATACCTCATCCTTGAAGGGATTGATGCCATAGGATAGGCAACATTGTTGGCTAACACGAAGATCTCGACCATGGAAAATCCACCCAATGTTGTATGGTTGCAGGTGTGGTTTTGTTGGAAAATCCAACTGCTTGACAACCTCTGTTGAGATGATGTTCTTTTTTATTTTGTTGTCAACAATAAAATGTACCAGGGTCCCCTTCACACACATATGTGAATGGAAGAGTTTCTCCCCCTCCTCAAGATCATATTTTGGTTGGATTGTTGTAGTTGCGACATTAGTAGTGGGTTATGCATCAATGATTTGTATCCTTTTATAATTTTCTAAATTAGGGTCCAAGTCGAGGTTTGGATATTTATATTTGATCTTAGACACCAATGACTGTATTGAGTGAAATTCATCAATGTTATGCCAAGGGATGTTGTGGAACTCACAACACTTTCCGGAGTATTTCTTGGACTTCCCATTACCCTTATTTTCTTGCATATGGAGTTGGCTCTCTTGAGTTTGGCCTTCCTTTCTCTATCCTTCATTATGTAAGTTAGAGTTTCCTTTTCCATGCTTCTGCCACTTACTCTGTTGCTTGAATTTCTGCTCAATTTTGACTTTATATCAATAAGAAACTCCCAATGAGGAGATGTCTAGAAAATCCATCTCTTTTTGGATGTACCTATGTAGATCACTATGGTACTTCAAAACCAGGTGCCACTTGGAGTCTTTGATACCCAAAATTGAAAGTAAGGTATGAAATATGTTGGTGTAATCCAACAACATTTGATCTCTTTTCTGATCCAGAGTTGTCCATCTCATGTATTGGTCATTATAGTTTCTGACATGGTATAACTCCTCCTTTAGGGAATCTACAAAGGCTTCCCAAGTGGGTTCTCTCCCAAATAGTGTATATTCACTTGTGGTGTACCTCTCCTAGTAACCTTCCCACCAAGCTATGACATGGGGAAGGTCTTTAAGGAGCACGAAGGTGATATTTTCACTATCGATTTTTTTTTGGACAGAGTAATAACCTTCTAGTAGATTCAACCATTTTTCTAGAGCATCTGCATCTATATTTTCTTCAAATAAGGGGATATCAAAATCGAATTTTACCTTGAAGGGTTTTGCACTTGAAAAATAGCTTCGTTTCGAATACGACTTAGATGCCGCCATTGATAGTCTTTGAAGGATCCGAGCAAAGTTGTCCATCATCTCATTCCTCTGTCGCACGAGGCCTTCCTCGAGAAACGTCTTGAAAGGATCTCCTTCTTTGTCATCTCTCTTTTCTTCCACCATGGGAAGTCACTTGGGCTTGCAAGAGAAGTTGTACTCAGGTGAAACTAGCTTGTGAGTCAACTCTCTATACCCTGACCTCATTGGGGACCTTCTTTGATAAACGACACGAAGAAGCCTACTTTGATACCATTGATCCAGATTATTTTGAGAATGACGTGAAGGCAGAAATATAACTGAGATATAACAATCAAATACACAAAAATATGGAAGAGAACACAAAAATACAGTGAAACCCAACTTATATTACTGAATAAGATAGAAAAACATTGTAGAACAAAAACTTTAAAATGGGGTAGCTTATCTCTAAAAAGAAAGAGGTGTTGGCTACGCTTCATTCACAAGAAGCTTTACATCACACTCTATTGCATGCTTAAAGGGCCTCCTTCAGCTCAATTATATATGAGAGAGTGAGAGGAGAACAATTCCCATAATGCATATGAGATAACTTGGACTAAGTTTATAAAATTCCATAGGCATGTAAAATACTAGGACTTCTCGGGCGGTCACCCATTCCAGTACTACTCTAGCCTCAGCATGCTTAACCATGAAGTTCTAAAGGGATATAATGCTTTAATACTATGTTGTAGGTATGTACATAATACCATTACATGATGTCTTTAATTAGCAAATGAAGATCACATTGCATTCCATTCCCCATCAAAAGGGTGAATGTCATGGTTTATCATAACCATAGGCTCAAAATGGTGATTCAGTGGAAAAGGTAGATGGCCACCGAGATCCATTTGGATCAGTTTTTGGAGGATGTAAGGATAAGATGGGCTTGACCTTTAAGGTATCAATCAAAATCCCATTTTGGGAGCCGATAAATCCCATGAGTCTTCCGGTTTGAATGAAAAAAATGCACTTGTGATGATTCAAGTGAATATTATAGTGACGACATCGAAGAAAAATAGATCTAATATTATGAATATGATCCTCTTGATGAGCTAAATGAGAAAGAAACTCATTGAGGTAATGTTCCACAATATGCTTAATATCATGAAAGACATACGACATGGCTCGCTCAAAAGTGGCCCCAACATTTTTAAGGATAAAGGGTAACTTGCAATAATCAAATCAGGGATGATTTTAAGGATGGAAATTTTTTATTTAAATGTAGAAACATGGGCTAATATTACTAGTCCTTAATATGAAAAAAGTAAAATGTTTGACAAGAATTTTGTAAAAATATTCAAATTTATAAGGATTTTATATAGTTTCTATAAACTTTTGGCGATTTGTAAGGTAAAACAATTTTATTCTATGGAATTTGGGTGAATCAGTTTTAGAAAAGATGGAAATTGGTGAATCGTTTTTTGGGAAAAAACATGGAAAATTAGCCCATTTGCAAAATTTAGCCCCTAAAATCATCTATGAAGAAAATATTCCCCAAGGAAGATGAATGTTGTCCTATGTTGGTCAAAGGGGAGTATATTGATCTAATTATAGCCAAAAAAGTCATTCATAAATGAAAATAAGAAACTTTTGGAACAATTATCAATAACTTGGTTGATAAAGGGAGTAGGGTAATTGTCCTTGAGACCAGCCTCGTTAAGGTCCCTATAATCAACACAAACTCTAAAAGTACCCTATTTTTTCATGACCAGAATGATGTTGGATACCTAGTTTGTTAATGGTATAGAGTAAATAAATTTATCTTTCAAAAAATTTCAACTTCTGCCTTCATGGCCACAATCTTTCAAGGGTGCACCGGGTGAAGTTTTTTCCAGTTAGGTTTGACTTTGAGGTAGGTTTTGATCTCATGAACAATGATGGAGGGATAAATACCTAGAATTTTCATAGCTCCAAGAGAAAATATCATATAATTCCTTAAATAGGGTCGTATATGCTGTAGTGTCTTCCGGTGAGAAATTATTTCCACGTTGAATATATTCCACGACACTAGGTTTCACTCATATGTCGATAGAAATGGTTAGTGTTATATTCTCTAAATTTTCCTTAGAGACAATGTTCTAAGTAATAATGGGGGGCTTAGGGTTTTTTACAATCTCGGGTGAAACAATGGATTGGATTTTGTTCTCTACCATATCCATACTTGGTGAAAAAATACCAATGATGGTAATATTCCTATGGTGATTTTTCTAGGATCATAACCTCCATTATGGAGACTCATTTGATGGAAATTTCCATATGATATAATAAAGAGAGGATGGATAGGAGTCATTCCAGGATGGTAGAGAGTAATTATATTATGCCACGAGGTTTTGGTCATCAGAATATGAAATTTAATAGGTATATTGAATCTCTTTGTATGTGGCCTCAACTGGACTAAGTGGCATGGTGTCACCTAGTGATTCAATTTCATCCAGGCTAGGTACTACCTAATGACCAAACGATTCAAGGTATCATTGCACCATAGTGAAAATCATTTTTATTATGGCTATATTATGTGGGAAAAAAGGGGAAGCCAAAGGAAAAATTCCCATGAGTGAGGAATACTTGAGGAGATCTATACCCACACTCTCATAATCAATATTAGACTGGCATGAGAAAGGGAAGCTATTATAATTGTTGTTGCAAATCTATTGTATGTTGTAATCCAATTGGTAAATAGCCACATTTTTCCCTTGATTAGGGAATTGGAACTAAAAACAAACTGAGGTGACAATGGTCATCGCATAAAACCAACTATGACCAAGTAATAAATTATAGTCCAGGGGTGCATCTACCACTTCTATGTCAATATAAATAGTTTTGGTTGCTATTTCCATGGGTAAAGAGTGTAAAAGTCATAAGGAGTGAAGCCACATCCATCAAACTCTTTAATGGTAGTTTGAGACTAGTTGATGTCAAGAGAACCAATGGCTCTACAATATGATAAAGATTCTGACATGACACAAGTTGATTCTCCTTCATCTAAAATAATACGATGAATATTTTCCCATGGACAATTGTATGAATTTAGAACGCAAGGTGGTGGTAAAGCCTAGGTTTAAAATGTTCCAAACTAAAAAAAAATAAAAATTTATTCCTTTGGATCCACAACTCTAATGGCCGACAACAGGGTTGTATGTTGATTGGGATAATTTTGTAGAACTTCTAGCATCGACATAGCACAAGGTGCATGTGCCAAATATTCAACGATGTTGTAGTTTTGGGTAGCCAGAGAACTTGGATTAAAAGTTGATTGTTGAATTGTGTTATTAGATTAAAATACAACGGTGCTTGAGGAAGAATCCTCATGGTGAATATTCCCTGCATTTCCCCCTTGCAGAGGGGCAGGATTTGGGGAAACTATTTTTTGTTGCTGAGGTGGGAAGGGATCAATTAACACTATGGATTGGGAGGTTACCTTCAAAATTTTAGTGACTTCCTGGCGATGAGTATAGTATTTTGTATAATGGTCATCTACACAAATTAGGAAAGGAAAATTCTCCTTCCTTTTTAGTTTTTTGTCAACAGTTGTTTGAGTTTTTATACTCTCCTCATAGTTAGAATATTTTTTGGTTTTACCCTTATTTTTATTATTTCCTCCATGTTGCTAAGATGAAGTGGATTGAACCACATTCACCTTATATATTTTTGTAGGAGAGGGAGGAGATTTGGTATTGGTACTAATTTGTGATGAGGTTTGGGTGGAGGCTATATGGCCTTGTTTCCCAGTAGATTGGGTAGCAGACTATAATTTTATGTAATCCACCATACCATTGGCATGGGGTTATGGGTTGGTCTCGAAGGATCATTTGAAAATCAAGGAACATGAGGAATTTGATAGTATAGTGTGCCAAACTAGGAATATACAAGGTCTAAATATTAAGCATGACTAATTTCATGATCCTCGTTGACAACACCTCCCATGGCGACATCTCTAGAAATGAGTGGTAGGAGTGATTTTGTGAACCAATATGGTAGGAGTTGGTCCATAATTTTAGCTTTAATTAACCATCACTACCACCTCCATTCATGAATGTGATTAGATATATAGGTGGAGGTGTATTTTGTAAGCGAGGTTAGACGATCGACACTTGTCTCATACCGGATAGGTAGTTGGAAATGAGTCAAAACACCATAGAAAGAGAATTAAATTCGACAAAGGAGCTTTGCGATAGCTCGATATATCATATTTTTTTCGAACCTATAAAATTTCTCTGGAAAATTCTTAATTGAATGGAATATTCCATTAAGGAGTTATAATTACACCAAAGATGGAAGTTCATTATGTGATTGTTAGGATCTTCTCTACGATTCCCATCAAACATAGGGATATCAAAGGCTATTTTGGTAGGGATGGGTGTCCATAATGGGGCATGTTGTATGGGATCACTAGTTAAACATGAAAAATCCAAAAGTGTAATGTAGAAAAAAAGGGAAATTTTCAGTTTGGCTGCGAATAATGGTAGTACTAACATGACATTAGGGTACCATTAGGACCATATACATGTTGTGATGGCATGGTAAAACCTAATTGTCCTACCATATATTATTTTTTATAGGTTTTGGGAGTAGGAAACATGGATTTCTTAGGTTCAATGGGAAAATATCCTTACAGAGGGATTCTTATCAGATTAGGTTGACCCCATGGAGTGTTTGCAACTCTCTAATATGGTAGAAAAGTATAAAGGCCTATAGGGCTTGCTGGAAAGATCTTCCCCTATAATTGAGGTTTGTTTCCATTAAGGGATTTCCCCCAAACTGGTTGTTTCCCCCAAGCTGGTTGTTTCCCCACAACTGAAGGTTTCCCTCCAACTAGTTGTTTCCCCACAGTTGGAGGTTTCCCCCCAGCTAGTTGTTTCCCCCAATATGGATGTCCCACCCTAACTAGTTGTTTCCTCCCAGCTAGTTGTTTTACCTACGGTGGATGTTGCCCCCATGTTGAGGATTTCCCTGAAGTTGAGGGTTTACCCCCAGTTGTAACTTCCCCCCAAGTGGGAGGTATGAAATAACTTCCCATTTGAACAATTTTTTTAGGATGAGTTTCTTGTGTGGATGTCATTAGGTTACCTAATTGAATGGAAGGGGGAATAAATAATATACTTTTCATAGGGCCTGACCCAACAACATTGTTGGCCACATGAATAGAGGGAAATGGTATAGAACATCCAAGTAAAGTTCTTTGTGTATACATATGTGTAGATAGAGAGGCAGGAACATAAGTTTTTTTCACAGGCTATTGTGATATGGCAACATGGGTCAACAATTTTCCCCATAAAGGAGAAGTGCCAGTATTGGTGATGTGTGCCAAAACAACTATCTCAGGGTCAAGTGGGGGTATCCCTACTCCATTTGTATATTCAGGTGGTGTTGGATCTTTTAGCACTGATAATCTCCCTCATATTGCAAGAGGATAATCCTAGTACCCTTCAAAAGGTTTGTGAATGTAAATAAGTGATTAAAGGTCAAATGGACAAAGCTTAGTCTAAGAATGTTTTAACACAAAAATCTTGGCTAGCATGGATAATAAAATGAGGTTTTGATTAACTTGAGTCAGTGGTTTAGGGGTAAAGGTCAATAGGAGGAAATTTTTTTGAGGAAGGTGGATAGGTTTGTTATTAGCTTCGGGCCTTCAAGCAACCAAGAGAAGAAAAACCCAGTCACAAGAACTTCTTGAGCTTAAAGTTTAAAACAATGAAAAACATTCATAGCAACATTATAATCAAACATTCATTATAACACAACCACAAAATATCATATGGATCATCCAATCATGAGCATTTTAGAATAATAAGCAATAAGATGATGAAATGAAACTGACTTCTATTAACGAAAATGTCTCAAGTCCAATACATAACCATAGAACAATTTTACTTAGTCAAAATATTACAATTAGGGAGATCTTCTCAACCATTCAAACCTATCTAATCATTCAAAAGATGTATTTATAATAAAAATACAATAGGAAACAACTATAGGTGTGAGTTGGCCTTCCTATCCTAGGATTCTCCAAAACAACTATAATTCTACCATCTATACTAACAAACCTAACAATCTGCTACAATTTAATAGCCATATTGGAAACCACTCTAACACGAATTGAATAGCATGTCTTGCAGCTTGGGCACATCATCCTCTAGTGCCATGTGTCCTTGAATCTCATATGATGATCCCCAGGTGCCAGCGGTTGATCCTTGGTTCCCTCCACATCATCCCAATCAAGGAGTCATGAATTGAAAATTTTGACTGTAATGTCCATTTCGTAGTGCCATTCAATAATGCATTTAGTAGCCAATTATGTAGCACCTCATGTGAAATAGCTCTACAGTTTCCATTGCGCCATTCCTGTAACAACTCTTCAATTTTTGTAGCGTTATTTCTCTGTAACAATTTTGCAGTTTTTGTAGCGCCATTCTTGTGTTTGTCTTGGAGAATTTGTAGCACCTTTGGTAGCACAACTGCAAAACAACCCGTATAGATGATTTCGTAGCACCATGGCACTACATAATCTCTGTGTTTTTTTATGTGTGATGTAACAATTCTTCAAAAACACAAAAAAATTACCTGATGGTCTAGGATCCTGTAGATGCCTATATAGGTGGAAAAATCATACTTCCTTGAACATTTCAATCTTGCAAAAACTAACCACCCCAAAAAATGGATCTAGCATCCCCCATATACTTCCTCAATATAGCACTCCTTGTTGTAGGATATCTTCCCTCTATCATAGTAGCATATCTTTCTTTTGCAGGGGTACTCCTCTTAACTGTATGTTCATCTGTTTATATTTCAGTGTGTACTAGGACATTTAAGTTCCTCTGGGCGATTTCATCCTTGAAGGGCTGCAATTCTTCTTTGGGCTTTTTGTTTTGGGACTGAAATATTTTTTTTTTCATGTACAAAGTCTTAAGTTTCCTATGGAGAGGCAAGGATCTTCTTGCTACAAACCTTTCTAGATCAAGGGTTTCATTGTACATGTCCATGAGCTCCTTCATCTTTCTTCTCTCAGACAAACTTTCTTCCTTCAAATGAGTAACTTCTTTTATAACATCCCTAAGTTGTTTGATCAATATTTTGAAAGTGGGATTATCAGGGGGAGTGTTGATGTTGATAACCTCAATAGGTTTCTCAATGGCTTTACCTTTATCTTTCTGATAAACAAAGGCTCTATCTATAACCTCAATAGGATTCTCAATGAATTTACCTTTACCTGTATCTTTCCTTGGAACTAAAGCCTTGGGTATGACTTCTGCTTCAACAAATTCCTTGTTGGTCGATGATCTAGTAAAAGGCATCCTAAATTTGGTCTTAGCTGCTGGATCTGGTGAAGGGAAATGCAATTTCCTCCTCCTCTTGGCTATGGGTTTGGTCGATGAATGGATTTCTTCCAATCTAGGTGCAAGAGGAGGTGAAAAATCTCTCTGTGGGGAGATATGAACCTCCCTCTCTTCTTATTCAATTCCTTGGGGGTTTCTTTGTCTTGGGTAGTAGGTTTTATTTTTCTCTTCTTGATTGTTCCTACTGGGGAAACACTACTCGATGGAAAAGGGCTCTGCATCCTGGATTGAGGGGTAGATGTTATAACTAGTTACATATTGGCAGAGATAATGAAATGTTCATTTTCTTAAAATCTTCCATAACCAACATCTTGATCAATCCAGAGTGGAAAAAACTAGTGTCCACAGCCTTGGAATTGGATTGGACTCTATCAAACATCTTCCCCATACTTCTCAATAGATAAAAATGGATATTCATTGAATCCTTACGAGTGAAATGTAGCAAGAGACTTATCAAAGACTTAAATATCCCCTTACATGTAAAATATCTCTAGATAATATTCAACATTTTATCAAAGGCTTCAACTAGGTGGCTCATAGGCACTCCCTTAGACAAATTTTATTTTTGATAGTTTGGTTTGAGGAAATCTATGGAAAACATTACATTGAGGATCATGGATTTGAACCACCTCTCACCAGTGTTGGGTATCTCAGTGGCTACTACAATAGAGGCCTCAGATACCTCAAACTCAAGGTTTCCTACCTTGGTCTTAATGCCATCAAAGTGTAATGCAAACTTCCTTTCTACTTCAGGGTGGCCCCTTTGCATGTTTTGACAAAAATAAAGGCAGCCAACCCCTTGGAAAACCTCCTTGTCCATAGGCTCAACATCAAATAGGTGCATGTCAGAAGGCTCAGTACTGAACACACTCCCTCCCTTATGGGACTTCTTCCTTTGAGGCATATCCATGGATAGAAATAGGGGATCAAAGACTGTAATTCTATGAGGGGTAAAGAAACCAAACAGAGGAAAATATCTATGAGTTTTGAAGGTGATCAATATTTACTCTTTCAAGGATTTTCCTCCAACTCACTTTTGAATTAACAATAGATCCGTATGATAGTTTTAAAAAATGAGGGAAAGAAACTATGAGAAAAGGTATACATGAATGCATTGTTCAGGTTTATATTTTCATTATGCCACCATATAAGGTCATCGAAGTTTTAAAACATAGGGGATTCTATCCTCCTCACTACCAGTAGACTTTGAGATAAAAACATAGGATGAAATGATGAATAAGGGAAGCTAATGCATGGATTTGTGAAAAAATAAGATGGCACTGATCTAACAAGGAAAATGCAGTGCTGGGACATGGGATCTGTAGCATAGTTTTGGCAGCGACTTATGTAGCGCAGTGTGGAAACATAAGACAAGTGTATGAAAAGGGCATTCAAAGCTCTGAAGTAAAACGTCTTGACTTTAGTATAAGAAAACTTTAGTTTTCAAATGGCTATGGATTCTATGGAAGAAGAGGTATCAAGGCTAGTAGGTGGAAAAATATGCAGCTTGCAGCACCAGGTGCTACCAAAATATAAGGAAGGGGTATCTTAACACTTTTCCATGCAGATGAAAAGGCTCAAAAAATACCTAGAGGTTATTGTTGATGAGTGGAATATCTACAACAAGCTCTGGAATTTTTACATCCACCTCAGCCTCCAATTCAGCTTGAATAGTCGATCCTGTAGCACAATTTGTAGCACAAGGAACCTCATAAATTATCTCATAGGTACCACAAGGAACCTTCTTCGTAGAAGGAAACCCCCTTCCAATCACATGTGTGGAATCCTGTAACATACCCAACCACCCACAGGTCGGGTTATGCCACTTAATCTAACTTCAACACACCCAACCACCAACAGGTGAGGCAGGTTACAATCCCAAGACTCGGTTTCCTGATCTTATCTCGAAATCAAAGGACTATTCATGAACATTAGAGGCATGAAAACCACATGCATAAGACAAGATCCATGCCACAATATAAAAGATATAAACAATATAATACATAGCTAGCAGACAGGCACATTAGAATACATATGTCAGAGATAATTAAATACACAATGGAAATAAACATTACACAAAAAACACAAAGAGCACTTATCTTTGCAAGTAAATGTTCACTAACTCGCTGCAGACCAAGGCCATTCCTCCAAACCATAAAAATTTCTATTCATTTACGCTCAACAACAGGTCTCTCCTGATCCAAGGCTCTGAATCCACAAGGAAGGGTCCTAGTCCAAGTCTAAACACACAACAACTAGCTAAGTAGCTCTTAGTTTTCCCAACCTCATATCAAATCCTAATTTCCATCTCCTTTCCCCCTCATCCTACACAACCCCAAAAAATGAACACCTTTCTCTTCCATGCAGTCCTTGAGGCTGTTCCATTTCTCTCCAGGGCTCCGGTGCTACTGGTTAGGAAATCTCCCAAACTCTAAGGACTCTGAACTGTGGAAAAGTCCATCTGAACTACCATCAAGATCATGCACATAGGCATCCATTCCCTCTTGGAATGATCAGTAAATCATTACAACCATTTAACGATGGCTCTCCTCTTCCTGCCATTCATTTCCATGCTTAGCCCAAGAGCACACGAACTAGCAATAGTGAGTGAAAAGGTGTTAAGAACCAAACATCAATATAGCATAGAAAAACCTCAAGAAAAGTACTCAACGCCTTGAAAAAGAGATAATATCAGATAATAAGCCTCTTCGAGGGGGCAACCTCCT
>JZKD02S2133070.1:21429-45454 GCA_000966675.3 Picea glauca
TGCCCTATCAAACACTTGTGATCTTTGGTAGTTGATGGAAATCTAAGCAATATTAAGATTATGATATTCAATTCATTGAAGTTTTCTCTCTTCAAAGACCACTTCCATTTCTTAGGGTAAGAGTTCAAGCTAATCACAACCTATACATGGGGGTTTAGTTTTCAGGGCCACAATTCAATGTGAGACATGCTTTCTAACATTTCTTAATAAGGGACATGGATCCCTTGCCCTACTTGAGGGAGTACCAAAGTCACCTTCATGATCTCACATCCAAAATGCACCTTTTGGATGTGATCATCATATCTACTATCATTTACGGTATGAGTTTTGGGGATCTCAGAATGGGATAGGATGGAGAGAGTGCAAAACCTTATGGTACAAGGCACCAACTGTTGCAAGCATAAAGTTCCTTAGTCCGTTTTCTAGGAAAAATTCAAGGCCCATCCTTTGTGCTTTTAGGCCATCTTCAAACTTATGTCTTTCCTTCACAAAGTTCAAACTCTAGAAGGATATTCTCTTGGTAGGAATCAATACCCATACCTTTCTTTATGGTGTTTTAATGGTATTGCTTCCATGTGGCCCCTTAGATTGATATGTTGTTAGTTTTAAGAGGATTTTTGGTTACTTCGGTTGATGTCCATCTCTCTTGATCACCTTCCCCCTTTGAGGTACTCTTTATATGGTCTAATGCACCTCTTATTTTTAAAGTAGAACCTACAACAAGTGATTAAATATGACATATACATGTAGTACATCCAAGTTAACTACATCACACCCACTAAAATATTTATCGTAGGATGGATTTTTATTCCAATCACTTCATGTGTTGAGATATGATCTTACTATTAGACCTATGTATACACACAAAAATTGGATGAACTCCCTTAAGATCCCCCTTGGATAATTTTGGGGTGCCTCTCATTGGCTTGAGTTGAGACTGATCAACACATCTAATTCCTTGATAGGATATGTCAACTATGACACTTACAAGAGACCAAATCAAAGGGGAATCTCATATTCAAATGTCCTCTACATTATGAGATCATAGGGAGGTTTTTCTTCCTTTACAAGGAATTGGTTGTGATATGACCCCAAGGGGGGCATATATGAGGTTAAATGTATATTCCATGGGACAAATGCATATTTTTAATAAGGGTTGTCCTAATAAAGAGGCCACATGTTCAATGAGTGAGAATAAATTATATATGTAGAGATCAATATAGTCATTATTGGGACATGAACATTTGAATAGGTGATGTGAATATATGGATGTATTGGGGTTATTTGGAGGATGTTATCCTATTATTTAAGGATTTATTGTGTAACTCATCTCTATTGTCTCTTTTGAAATTGTGCTCCAAGTTCATATATTGTGTACATTGTGTGTACTTTGGTTTATTATGCTATTTTAAGGGTTTGGTACATAATAGGGGGGATCCCTCTATTCATTCTTTCTTTACCCAGACTAGAGACTCACCACTTTTTTCATGAGGGACATTTTCTAACAAAGATTGCAAATCATTGCATGGACCTTATTGACCATATCCTATCAAGAGAATCACCTCTTTTTTCCATGTTGTGTGGTTCACATGGGGAAACAAAAGACATGCACCATATCCTATCAAGAGAATCACCTCTTTTTTCCATGTTGTGTGGTTCACATGGGGAAACAAAATACATGCAAAGTCCCTTACCACTTCGGATATCATGGACACTATGGACACTATGGGTTTCCTATCAGCCCACCCCTCGACGAGTGAATAGACTTCCACAAGAATTTTGAGGATCAGTTATTCTATACCGTAGGACAAACACAACTATCATGGAATGCATATAAAATATAGGAGGCCCTAGTGCCAAAATCTATCTATGTACCTTAGTAAAAGGAAAGTAAAAATATGATTAATTTTGTTTGAACTATTACATTGTGGGGAATTGTCATTTGTTAAACCAATTCTAGATACTATGGCCTTAGTGGTCAAATATTGGCATAAACCAACCATGCAAACACTCTAATTTCATAATATATTCTATAGGACCATACACTATTGATTTTGGTGATCCACCAAATCTATTATNGTTGATGGAAATCTAAGCAATATTAAGATTATGATATTCAATTCATTGAAGTTTTCTCTCTTCAATGACCACTTCCATTTCTTAGGGCAAGAGTTCAAGATAATCACAACCTATACATGGGGGTTTAGTTTTCAGGGCCACAATTCAATGTGAGACATGCTTTCTAACATTTCTTAATAAGGGACATGGATCCCTTGCCCTACTTGAGAGAGTACCAAAGTCACCTTCATGATCTCACATCCAAAATGCACCTTTTGGATATGATCATCATATCTACTATCATTTACGGTATGAGTTTTGGGGATCTCAGAATGGGATAGGATGGAGAGAGTGCAGAACCTTATGCTACAAGGCACCAACTGTTGCAAGCATAAAGTTCCTTATTCCGTTTTCTAGGAAAAATTCAAGGCCCATCCTTTGTGCTTTTAGGCCATCTTCAAACTTATGTCTTTCATTCACAAAGTTCAAACTCTAGAAGGATATTCTCTTGGTAGGAATCAATACCCATACCTTTCTTTATGGTGTTTTAATGGTATTGCTTCCATGTGGCCCCTTAGATTGATATGTTGTTAGTTTTAAGAGGATTTTTGGTTACTTCGGTTGATGTCCATCTCTCTTGATCACCTTCCCCCTTTGAGGTACTCTTTATATGGTCTAATGCACCTCTTATTTTTAAAGTAGAACCTACAACAAGTGATTAAATATGACATATACATGTAGTACATCCAAGTTAACTACATCACACCCACTAAAATATTTATCGTAGGATGGATTTTTATTCCAATCACTTCATGTGTTGAGATATGATCTTACTATTAGACCTATGTATACACACAAAAATTGGATGAACTCCCTTAAGATCCCCCTTGGATAATTTTGGGGTGCCTCTCATTGGCTTGAGTTGAGACTGATCAACACATCTAATTCCTTGATAGGATATGTCAACTATGACACTTACAAGAGACCAAATCAAAGGGGAATCTCATATTCAAATGTCCTCTACATTATGAGATCATAGGGAGGTTTTTCTTCCTTTACAAGGAATTGGTTGTGATATGACCCCAAGGGGGGCATATATGAGGTTAAATGTATATTCCATGGGACAAATGCATATTTTTAATAAGGGTTGTCCTAATAAAGAGGCCACATGTTCAATGAGTGAGAATAAATTATATATGTAGAGATCAATATAGTCATTATTGGGACATGAACATTTGAATAGGTGATGTGAATATATGGATGTATTGGGGTTATTTGGAGGATGTTATCCTATTATTTAAGGATTTATTGTGTAACTCATCTCTATTGTCTCTTTTGAAATTGTGCTCCAAGTTCATATATTGTGTACATTGTGTGTACTTTGGTTTATTATGCTATTTTAAGGGTTTGGTACATAATAGGGGGGATCCCTCTATTCATTCTTTCTTTACCCAGACTAGAGACTCACCACTTTTTTCATGAGGGACATTTTCTAACAAAGATTGCAAATCATTGCATGGACCTTATTGACCATATCCTATCAAGAGAATCACCTCTTTTTTCCATGTTGTGTGGTTCACATGGGGAAACAAAAGACATGCACCATATCCTATCAAGAGAATCACCTCTTTTTTCCATGTTGTGTGG
This sequence comes from Picea glauca, assembly GCA_000966675.3. Classification (NCBI taxonomy): domain Eukaryota; kingdom Viridiplantae; phylum Streptophyta; class Pinopsida; order Pinales; family Pinaceae; genus Picea; species Picea glauca. Next base: position 25,135 of record JZKD02S2133070.1, read on the forward strand.
TTCACATGGGGAAACAAAATACATGCAAAGTCCCTTACCACTTCGGATATCATGGACACTATGGACACTATGGGTTTCCTATCAGCCCACCCCTCGACGAGTGAATAGACTTCCACAAGAATTTTGAGGATCAGTTATTCTATACCGTAGGACAAACACAACTATCATGGAATGCATATAAAATATAGGAGGCCCTAGTGCCAAAATCTATCTATGTACCTTAGTAAAAGGAAAGTAAAAATATGATTAATTTTGTTTGAACTATTACATTGTGGGGAATTGTCATTTGTTAAACCAATTCTAGATACTATGGCCTTAGTGGTCAAATATTGGCATAAACCAACCATGCAAACACTCTAATTTCATAATATATTCTATAGGACCATACACTATTGATTTTGGTGATCCACCAAATCTATTATTCAATTTGCCCCATCTCTTGTTCAAGACTAGATCTAAAGGGTTATGCTTGTGCACAAGTTGATAGATAAGATCTATAATTTTATTAATGTCCAAGGAATAACCAAAATAAGTAGGTCAATGGAACTCAAAGTACATTGAGGATCAGTACAAAGTGGGAGTGTGAAAATAACACTTATTGCTACTCTACCAAAATCAGAAAGAGGGATAAGTACAAAGCTATAACGAGTACAAAATAAGTGCAAAAAATAAAACAAAAAAAAAAGAAAAACCATGAAAAGTACAAAGGATGTAAAGTTGTGGTGGAACTAGAGGCTGACGCCAGATGAGGGGAGAGAGAAGGAAATTTCCACAATCAATTCATCAATAATCATGAAGGTGTCAATGAATTGCCTAAGAATATCATCTAGAGAGTACCTTGGGCAAGGGAATCTCACTATGTAACCCTGAGAGGCACTTTAGAACAAGGATCTCCATCACTCCTAAATCCAAGGTCGAGGAAAAGAATCTACAAATGCATGACTCACTAATCAGGATAATCTTAAGAGTGTTGTAGGTTGTGTTAGAGATTTTTTCCAGATAAATTCAATTCAACCATGCAGTGAGTAATCCATTGCAATGCTACATGACTTGTTGATTATAGATACATTTTTTTGAATCACTATTGTGGTCTTTGGTACTATACTTGGTCCTAATTTTTATTCTCTCTAAAGGACTCATTATAAAGGCACACAGATGTATCTATTAATTTGTTTCACACATAATCATATAAAAGAATATAGATGAAGATTTTAAATTGAACAACAACAACTGTAGTCAAATTGATTGTACCCACTCATTAGTCCCAATATCGATTGTAAACAAATTGGTAGAAAATGGGATAGATAAACATTAATTTCCCCTACAAGGAAAAACAACTTCTAGCATGGCTTTTATTGGTTAGTGTGTTTAAACTGTATTAGGTGCATCAATGCACTTATGTTTATGGTGCATCGGTGCATTAAAAAAATATACGCACCAGAGATCATTATTACTATCTGTAGTATACCTAGGGGTGTAATGGGGGGATGAAGGGCCCAAAATGATAATAGTAGAGACCATTCAATGTAAGGTGGACTAGGTCCACTATATTATTAAATAAGGCCCACTACACTAAGGTAGTTAGATTTGTGTGAACACAATAAATGTGAGAGGGATTACTAGAAGGTTCCTTCTTTAGAATGTTCTTAGGTGGTAGGTAGTATTATATAAAGAGGTGTAAGAAATGTAATGAGGACGGTTGAAGAATATTTTATTTTGAGCTTAGATCATTAGGAGGTTACATCCTTGAAGAGGAAAGTGAACATGAGTGGATCCCTTCCTTAAAATGATCAATTTTAAGGTGTTTCCCTACCTTTTGTGGCCACAACACCCCCCCATAATTTTTTGAAATTATTATGGGTCCCTCCATATGAATTTTGTTAATATCAACTTGATTTGTTTCGGTTCTCTATTTCTAGAGATTTTTATGTTTTGTTTTTCCTTTTGACGTTCTCATTATCTTCTTTGATATCTTTCCATTGATATGATTTGTTTGGTTTGGTTTTATTATATAGTCATGTAAATATTTTATTATTTAGGTGATTAGTTTGACTTTCATTGGACATTATTAAATCACAACAACTTGGTTAATTATTGAAAATAATTTTAATATGAATTCCTCACATTCACTTTGTTCAAAAACAAGATTACGGGGAATATTTTTATCATTCAATAATTAATATGTGATTATAACATGTGGTTTAACTGGTTGGTTTAAATTTGCCAACACTTGAGTGATTATTAATTATTTTGGAGTTAATTTCCTCAAATTTGCACAATATCCTCAATTTCAAAACATAATGTCTAGTTATGTAGTTTTTCTTTATTTAAAATATGTGATATCAATCATATTTGATTTTATTTGGAGATCTTGTAGTTTATATTTTAATAGATTTTTGTTATGAATTTGATTTATTTTTGTTATTGGTTTCTATTACAGATCTGTAGTTCAACTATAGTCACCAAAATTTGCTCAATTGGAAAATTCGTATCTGTTTCAGTAGATGAATTTCCAGCCTGCATTGCGAGTAAACGAAGGTGAACTTCCAGATGCAATTCCGGCCAAATGGTGAGGAATCTGAGGAAATGGTTGAAAAATCACTTCCAAAATAGATCTATTTACTTAACCTCCAGAGTATTTTCTCAAAAAGTGAAGAGATTGGGAGAAATCATGACCTAAGTGAATCAAACTAGATTTCAGATCAGTTTTAAGAGACTAACTTCAAACTTAGATTCTGAGCAAAATAATAGGAATCTGGAAAAAAGGTTGAAAAAACACTTCAGAAACATGTTCAATTACCTTATAATAAAAGGATTTGTTCAGAATCCAAACCATTTTGGATATATTATGTGTTCTTTGGAAGGTTTCTGTCCAGATTTAGTTTTCTATAAATTCTCTAGTTGATTTTATTTCGAATTTTGTAGCTAATTGATATGAAGTTTTCTGTTGAATCAAGGGGGATTCGAACTGAATGAAAATGAATGTATAAAAATATGTAGATTCATGTGGATATAGGTTCCTATTTTCTTCAATTTATAGGCTCTAAGCACTGTTGTAAAGTGATTTTAGTTGTAGGTGAAGATGAATACTCATATATGAGTTATTTGGGGGTTTTCTTTTCAAGATTCAATCTTTGTATATGGGACATGGTTTGCACTATTGTAGATATTTTCTTCAACAACAAAGAGCATGATATTTAAAGGATTGCTGGAGATCTATTTGTAAAATAGAGCAATGAAATCATGTTTATTATTTGTATTCAAATACTTTTATTCATGAATGCAAATTTTACTCTTTTAATGACAAATTTGTGCCAATCATTTCATATTTTCCACTGTTGTTTGATATGAGAATGAATGTCTATTAGATCAACTATCTGATCTAATGGTATTATAGATCTGTTATTTATTTCCAATCTTCTCTTGCACTTCAATCTAATTTATGAGTAACTATTTATTTAGAAATTTGTCATTTGCAATATATTTAATTGTCATTGAACTATATGAACTATTTCTACATTTTAATGGCCCATCTTTTATTGTTTTAAATATCCAAACAAAGCATGTATGGAAATCATAATGTTAACTGTTTGAACTAATTCAATAGCTTGACATTCATCATAAAAACATGTTTAATTCCCACTATATTTGAATCCTTTCACTTGGTATTTGAGAGCTATCTCTTGAACATCAAGTTAGATTAATTTCCTTTACTTTCCGCATTGTATTTAGATTTAGATTTAGAATTAGATTAATTTATTGCATTTTTTTAAAGTCTCCTCATGTAGGAAAAATTTCACCTGTGGCTTTGTTGAGCCCTTGTGTCAGCTTAAGGATTGCTTCCTTGCAAGTTAGATGGGAGAAGGTAATTCCTTCTCTTTTGTTTGTTGATAAAATAAAATATCGAAATATGTTAACAGATAGAAGGCCATGCATATATCTTTGTATATATAGATTATATTAGTAATTATCTTAAGTTAGTTTTAGATAAAGGTAACTGGACCTTTAACCCGTTGGAATCACCATCCCAAGCGGATAAGGGCCTAATTGGGGCCCTGATCGGGTGATTTCCCTATGATGTTGAACATGGTCATTTTTGACCATCAACATTTTTGGCGCTAGAAGGAGGGCCACCAACGAGTGTGCATAATAATTTGATTCTTATGAGCTATTTTCTTTAACACTATAATTCCATTTAATGGCTTCCTCTAAACCTCCCATATGGAGTTGTATATCTAGTCGCACATCAAGCACCCCAAAAAAGTTAGTTAAACACTTGTCAAAGTTAAAGTTCAATGGTGAGTTTAATTCTTTTGCATTTCATCATGTTCATCAATTTATTTTGAATTGTAAAAATATTGATATTCACGATGGTGTTATGTGCATGATTTTCACTCTCACCTTAATAGGCCAAGCCAAAGATTGGTGTAGATTATTTCTAGTTGCTTCTGTGGATAGCTGGGATGAGTTTGCTCGAATGTTCCTTCATAGATTTGAAGATTATGACTGTGATAAGGTTTTCCTCGAACTTGAGAACTTGCGAAAAATTGAAGGTGACTTCTATGACAATTTTCTTCTTAGATTCAAATTGATTTGCTTTAAATTTCAAGCTAATGATTTACCTTTTATGCATGAATTAATGGGATGGTTTAAACACATTCTTTCAGTTCCTTGTATTAATCATAATGAACAAGAAAATTTGTTTTTTTTTTAGTGTATTTTCTACTATTGATGAACTTGTTACTTCTTATGACATAATTAAACATGTTATAACAACCAATTCAGAATTTATTAAGGAAGAATTTTAGGAAAACATAAGTTCACCCAATGCAATCATAATTCATCCTAAAAATGTTTCAAATCCTGATACCATGGTTGTTTTCCATAATGATAACAACTGTTTCATTAGGAGTAATTCAACTGAAATTTTTGATATCATAATTAATACTTCTCAGCGTCACATATTAGAAAATCTCGATTCTCATTTTCAAGTAGGAAAATCTCTATTCAATCAAGTCAATCCCGTACCTAAAAGTGATATCCATTTTGAGGAGAATAATAAAAAAATGGTATTGCAAATTCAAGAACAAGTTTTTAATGATAATGATCATTTCGAAAACAAAGAGACATTTAGTTTTATCTGTTCCAATAGCCATTTTTCATTATACCCTGATATTTTTGTTGAAAAAAATTTGTTTGATAATCATATAAGTGTTCCTCTTCATTTAAATGACATTTTACAAAACAAAGGAACTGTCATAAGTCAAACAGATTATGGATCTTTCATGCATAATTTTTTTCCAAGGACGTAATTTTATATCATCAATTGTGATCAAAATTACAATTTCATGCATAATTACCATAGTAAGGAATCATTAATTGATCATTTTTTTGATAATTCTCATACATGGTCATCATCATATTCTTTTGGTTCTGATTCAAAGGAAATTAGCAAGGTACTAGTGATTGCGAAATCATTTGTGATAATGATTTAGAGATTGAGAATAGTGAGGAACTTCACCCCTAGGTGATGGTTATGTCAGGTCCTCGTATTGTCGATTCTCATAATCAATTTATATTTCAAGATGTAGGGTATCCTTTTACTAATCATACTACAATTGAACCTCATCTGGAATATTCTCATAATGATTTCAAATTTCAGGAAATAAACTTCATGCCTATCTATGATTCTGATGACATTACTCAAGTTCCTATTTCCTATCATGATTTTGGACCTTTTACACAAGTAGAAGCTAGCGTTAATTCTTATTACATTATTTTAGGTACTACTTGTGCAAAATAAATTCTTGTAAATAAATCGCAACCATGTTGTAACATTATTGTACATAATACTAATATTTTCTTATTCACTCTTTCTTTAGACCTTCTCCAATCTTTAATGGATATTCATCCTTAGTTTTATGATCTAGTAGAAATTTTGTTGGAGGGAATTTTTCAAGAGAGGATAAATAAATTTCTTTTTATGAATTCATTAGTGTTAGATGTATATAAAGTGTTTAATTTTTTTGTTGTTGGTAATTTAGTATTATTATTTTTATTAATTGGTAATTTAGTATTAGTATTGTTACTAATGTTTGATGTGTACATATGTACAGGTGTGAAATAACTTGAATGGATTAATTGGAAATATGACTATACATAGTCATATTTCCATCGTAAAGTTAGAGTAGGAGTAGGTCTAGTTTAGCTTAGATTTTCTTTACTTTAATTTCAGATTCAAAAACTGATGATCTTAAGTGTACATGAGCTTCATTAAATATGTAACTTATTCATGCTTTAATTTTTATCATAGAAATAAGTTACGTCTTCAAGGTAAGTCTCATACGTTTATTTTCATCTTTTCATTATTTTCTTTGGGATTTTAGGTTAAATCTTGTTTTAGTGTTTATTGATCTAAACTCTATTTTTGCAGGTCTTCAGAAATTTCCAAGAAAATCTAACACCCCTACTTACTTGGAATGCACTCTCCTTGTTCCACTAGTTTTGAGTTAGGTAAAGCAACAATGATGCAGATCAAATTGCAAATAAGATAAATCAAGGAGTTTCTAAACTTTTATGTTTCATTCATCCCTTCTGATTTAACTTCATTTTTTATTATTATTGATGCTACCTAGATTTTGTATTTTGGTTTGAATAAAAACACCAATCAACTTCAACTTTGCAAGACATAATTTGTTAAGATCCCAACTTAAGACGAAAAAACATGCTTTTCTTATTTTCACTCTTTTGTTGAGATATGATTTCATAAGTTGCTTTGTTGAAGTTTATTTTCATAATTGGTTTTTTATTTACCTTTTCCTTCATATTTTGCCTTTTCTTTCTTTGTTTGCAATGATTGGAATTTTTTGTTTTGGTTTGTTTTGTTTTTGAGTGGATTTTGTGTTATGGGGAAATGTTTCCTACCCAACATTGGTTTACCTACATAGGGAAATCTCGAATCTCTTATTTTCAATAGGATTTCATTTACCTAAAGGTCATTCATATTAAGTTTTAACTGTTCTCGTACATTAATCGTTATCCATGGGGAACATTAGGATATGTTTCAAGTATTGTGAGCTAATATTTAAAAATGAAAGAATTGCCGACATTCTTTACTTTGAATTCCTCCCATCCTCTCCACATTTAAAAGCCTCTACTTTGGTAGTTTAAGAGAAACTAGTGGGGTCAAACTCAACTAGTATTTCATCCAGTACTTCAAGATAAACCCTCTTGTAACACCCCACTCTCTTTACCTAATTGCTAAAAACAATTCTCCAAATACAAATCAAAAGGGTGGCTTAAGAGAGTTGAAAGCAATTATGTGTAAACCCGTCAGAGTACTGAACAAGCTCGCTGGCAACGGGTAAATGCATACATGGTACCGAGATAACTTTGTTGGGGTACTTAATAGGCTTGCTGACAACAAAGACATGTCGAGAAAATAGGTAATTTTATAACAGATGCATACTAATATTTAATAATCCCTTAGCTATTTTTATTATCCAATAGTAGAGATGTAATTAAAAGTTAATAAATATTCCCTATATTTGGATTCACTACTTTGGACTTGGGAATTCAAGTACTTTCATCTTTAAAAGATTATTTTTCTTTGATTTTGTCTTATGTGGGACCTTTGGGAATGGTGTCGTGTGTGAGAAATTGATGAAAGATTTCATTTCGATCTTTGGTAAATTTAGTTCTATTATATTAACCAGAGATAACTGCTTCTACCCCATGTGTTGCCAATTGTTGTGGCCACAAGACCCCCTATAATGTTTTGAAATTATTATGGGTCCCTCCATATGAATTTTGTTAATATCACTTTGGTTTGTTTTCGGTTCTCTATTTCTAGAGATTTTTATGTTTTTTTTTGTCCTTTTGACGTTCTCATTATCTTCTTCGATATCATTTCATTGACATGGTTTCTTTGGTTTGGTTTTCTTATATAGTCAAGTAAATACTTTATTATTTAGTTGATTGGTTTGGCTTTCATTGGACATTATTAAATCACAACAGATCGGTTAATTATTGGAAATAGTTTTAATATGAATTCCTCACATTCACTTTGTTCTAAAACAAGATTACGAGGAATATTTTTTTCATTCAATAATTATCATGTGATTCTAAAATGTGTTTTAACTGGTTGATTTAAATTTTTCAACAATTGAGTAATTATTAATTATTTTGGAGTTAATTTCCTCAAATTTGCATAATATCCTCAATTTCAAAACATAATGTCCAATTAAGTTATGCAGTTTTTCTTTATTTAGAATATGTGATGTCAATCAGATTTGATTTTATTTGGAGATCTTGTAGTTTATATTTTAATATATTTTTGTTATGAATTTTATATATTTTTTGTTATTGGTTTCTATTACAGATCTGCAGTTCAACTATAGTCACCAAAATTTGCTCAAATGGAAAATTCATATCTGTTTCGGGAGATGAATTTGTAGCCTGCATTGTGAACAAACAAATGCAAAATTCCAGATTCAATTCCAGCCAAACAATGATAAATTTGAGGAAAATTTTGAAAACCCACTTCCAAAATGGATCTGTTTACTTAAACTCCAAATATTTGCTAAGAAAGTGAAGAGTTTGGGAGAAATAATGACCTGAGTGAGTCACATTAGATTTCAGATCAGTTTCAGGAGGATAACTTCAAACTTAGATTCTATGCAAACCAATAGGAATATGGAGAAACGGTTGAAAACCCACTTCAAAAAAAGGTTCAATTACCTTATCCTAAAAGGAGTATTTCAGAATACAAATAATTTGGGATATATGATGCGTTCTTTGGGAGGTTTCTGTCCATATTTAGTTTTCTTCAAGTTCTGTAGCTGATTTTATTCTAAATTTTGTAGCTATTTGATAAGAAGTTTTCTGTTGAGTCAAGGGGGATTCGAACTGAATGAAAATGAATGTATAAAACTATGTAGATTCATGTGGATAAAGGTTCCTCTTTTCTGCAATTTAGAGGCTCAGAGCACTGTTGCAAAAAGATTTTAGTTGTAGGTGGAGAGGAATACTGAGATATGAGTTATTTGTTTTTTTTTTCAAGATTCAATCTTTGTATTTGGGACATGGTTTGCACTATTGAAGATCTTTTTTTTCAACAACAAAGCTCATGATTTTGAAAGGATTGTTGGATATCTATTTGTAAAACAAAACAATGAAATCAAGTTTATTATTTGTATTAAAATACTTTTATTTGTTAATGCAAATTTACTCTTTTAATGATAAATAGGTGCCAACCATTTCATATTTTGTACTGTTGTTTGATATGAGAATGACTGTCTATTAGATCATCTATCTGATCTAATGGTATTATAGATCTGTTATTTATTTCCAATCTTCTCTTGTACTTCAATTCAATTTCCGAGTAACTATTTACTCAGAAAGTTATGTACATGAGATACTGACAGCTTGTTTGGCTGAGTGTAAATTGAGGGAATTGCAGGTAGAATGGTCTTGGATATGGCAGGGATGTAAGCCAAGAAGGAATACTGATATCTACAACAGAAAAATCCAAACATTATGAGTAGAAAAATTCATGCCTGAAAATTTTATTTTCCTATATAAAACAGATTTGAGAAATTAATAGTTACAAATTGGTACATGATTATGCTAACAATTGTTTGGATGATCGAAGTTGAAATGGCAGGAAGAAGGGTCTTGGATATGGAAATGTTGTAATCCCATAAGGATGACCAATTATCTTTTGAGCCAAACCTCTATGGAAAGGAAAATCCCATACTTGTGAATTTGGTTCCTGTGTGGAACAGATCTAAAAATAAAATGTGTAATTTGGAAATTTGTGGGTGACATATTTACAAGAAAATTTTGAATTGGAATTGATGACAACGTCTCACAAAATTTCTGTATACATATGATACATGTGAGATGAAAGTGATCTTTCTAGGGAGGACAAATGAAGATTGTCAAATATGGAAAGCATGAAAAAGACTATTGTTGTGACATGAGAACCTTGTGGTAAGCCATGATCGCCCTAGAATAAGTTGTGTTGTGATAACACAAGCTAGAGGGACACCTTGACAGAGTGAGTCAGAGAGACGCCTTGGCTGTAAGACTCAATAAAATCTCTATAACTCTTCTTGTGAAAGAAAGCCTTGGCAAGGCAAGATGAATCGCCTGAGGGACTGTATAACAGAGAAGGGGATGCTTGAGCTTGGGCCTAGAAGGTGAGCGACCGCAAGGAAGAGGAGACTTTGATAATTCTTGTAAACTATTGATTGGAATCATGCACACAATGGGTATGTCAAGGAAAACAATGAGCCAAGTTAATGAGACANCTATGGCCTTAGTGGTCAAATATTGGCATAAACCAACCATGCAAACACTCTAATTTCATAATATATTCTATAGGACCATACACTATTGATTTTGGTGATCCACCAAATCTATTATTCAATTTGCCCCATCTCTTGTTCAAGACTAGATCTAAAGGGTTATGCTTGTGCACAAGTTGATAGATAAGATCTATAATTTTATTAATGTCCAAGGAATAACCAAAATAAGTAGGTCAATGGAACTCAAAGTACATTGAGGATCAGTACAAAGTGGGAGTGTGAAAATAACACTTATTGCTACTCTACCAAAATCAGAAAGAGGGATAAGTACAAAGCTATAACGAGTACAAAATAAGTGCAAAAAATAAAACAAAAAAAAAAGAAAAACCATGAAAAGTACAAAGGATGTAAAGTTGTGGTGGAACTAGAGGCTGACGCCAGATGAGGGGAGAGAGAAGGAAATTTCCACAATCAATTCATCAATAATCATGAAGGTGTCAATGAATTGCCTAAGAATATCATCTAGAGAGTACCTTGGGCAAGGGAATCTCACTATGTAACCCTGAGAGGCACTTTAGAACAAGGATCTCCATCACTCCTAAATCCAAGGTCGAGGAAAAGAATCTACAAATGCATGACTCACTAATCAGGATAATCTTAAGAGTGTTGTAGGTTGTGTTAGAGATTTTTTCCAGATAAATTCAATTCAACCATGCAGTGAGTAATCCATTGCAATGCTACATGACTTGTTGATTATAGATACATTTTTTTGAATCACTATTGTGGTCTTTGGTACTATACTTGGTCCTAATTTTTATTCTCTCTAAAGGACTCATTATAAAGGCACACAGATGTATCTATTAATTTGTTTCACACATAATCATATAAAAGAATATAGATGAAGATTTTAAATTGAACAACAACAACTGTAGTCAAATTGATTGTACCCACTCATTAGTCCCAATATCGATTGTAAACAAATTGGTAGAAAATGGGATAGATAAACATTAATTTCCCCTACAAGGAAAAACAACTTCTAGCATGGCTTTTATTGGTTAGTGTGTTTAAACTGTATTAGGTGCATCAATGCACTTATGTTTATGGTGCATCGGTGCATTAAAAAAATATACGCACCAGAGATCATTATTACTATCTGTAGTATACCTAGGGGTGTAATGGGGGGATGAAGGGCCCAAAATGATAATAGTAGAGACCATTCAATGTAAGGTGGACTAGGTCCACTATATTATTAAATAAGGCCCACTACACTAAGGTAGTTAGATTTGTGTGAACACAATAAATGTGAGAGGGATTACTAGAAGGTTCCTTCTTTAGAATGTTCTTAGGTGGTAGGTAGTATTATATAAAGAGGTGTAAGAAATGTAATGAGGACGGTTGAAGAATATTTTATTTTGAGCTTAGATCATTAGGAGGTTACATCCTTGAAGAGGAAAGTGAACATGAGTGGATCCCTTCCTTAAAATGATCAATTTTAAGGTGTTTCCCTACCTTTTGTGGCCACAACACCCCCCCATAATTTTTTGAAATTATTATGGGTCCCTCCATATGAATTTTGTTAATATCAACTTGATTTGTTTCGGTTCTCTATTTCTAGAGATTTTTATGTTTTGTTTTTCCTTTTGACGTTCTCATTATCTTCTTTGATATCTTTCCATTGATATGATTTGTTTGGTTTGGTTTTATTATATAGTCATGTAAATATTTTATTATTTAGGTGATTAGTTTGACTTTCATTGGACATTATTAAATCACAACAACTTGGTTAATTATTGAAAATAATTTTAATATGAATTCCTCACATTCACTTTGTTCAAAAACAAGATTACGGGGAATATTTTTATCATTCAATAATTAATATGTGATTATAACATGTGGTTTAACTGGTTGGTTTAAATTTGCCAACACTTGAGTGATTATTAATTATTTTGGAGTTAATTTCCTCAAATTTGCACAATATCCTCAATTTCAAAACATAATGTCTAGTTATGTAGTTTTTCTTTATTTAAAATATGTGATATCAATCATATTTGATTTTATTTGGAGATCTTGTAGTTTATATTTTAATAGATTTTTGTTATGAATTTGATTTATTTTTGTTATTGGTTTCTATTACAGATCTGTAGTTCAACTATAGTCACCAAAATTTGCTCAATTGGAAAATTCGTATCTGTTTCAGTAGATGAATTTCCAGCCTGCATTGCGAGTAAACGAAGGTGAACTTCCAGATGCAATTCCGGCCAAATGGTGAGGAATCTGAGGAAATGGTTGAAAAATCACTTCCAAAATAGATCTATTTACTTAACCTCCAGAGTATTTTCTCAAAAAGTGAAGAGATTGGGAGAAATCATGACCTAAGTGAATCAAACTAGATTTCAGATCAGTTTTAAGAGACTAACTTCAAACTTAGATTCTGAGCAAAATAATAGGAATCTGGAAAAAAGGTTGAAAAAACACTTCAGAAACATGTTCAATTACCTTATAATAAAAGGATTTGTTCAGAATCCAAACCATTTTGGATATATTATGTGTTCTTTGGAAGGTTTCTGTCCAGATTTAGTTTTCTATAAATTCTCTAGTTGATTTTATTTCGAATTTTGTAGCTAATTGATATGAAGTTTTCTGTTGAATCAAGGGGGATTCGAACTGAATGAAAATGAATGTATAAAAATATGTAGATTCATGTGGATATAGGTTCCTATTTTCTTCAATTTATAGGCTCTAAGCACTGTTGTAAAGTGATTTTAGTTGTAGGTGAAGATGAATACTCATATATGAGTTATTTGGGGGTTTTCTTTTCAAGATTCAATCTTTGTATATGGGACATGGTTTGCACTATTGTAGATATTTTCTTCAACAACAAAGAGCATGATATTTAAAGGATTGCTGGAGATCTATTTGTAAAATAGAGCAATGAAATCATGTTTATTATTTGTATTCAAATACTTTTATTCATGAATGCAAATTTTACTCTTTTAATGACAAATTTGTGCCAATCATTTCATATTTTCCACTGTTGTTTGATATGAGAATGAATGTCTATTAGATCAACTATCTGATCTAATGGTATTATAGATCTGTTATTTATTTCCAATCTTCTCTTGCACTTCAATCTAATTTATGAGTAACTATTTATTTAGAAATTTGTCATTTGCAATATATTTAATTGTCATTGAACTATATGAACTATTTCTACATTTTAATGGCCCATCTTTTATTGTTTTAAATATCCAAACAAAGCATGTATGGAAATCATAATGTTAACTGTTTGAACTAATTCAATAGCTTGACATTCATCATAAAAACATGTTTAATTCCCACTATATTTGAATCCTTTCACTTGGTATTTGAGAGCTATCTCTTGAACATCAAGTTAGATTAATTTCCTTTACTTTCCGCATTGTATTTAGATTTAGATTTAGAATTAGATTAATTTATTGCATTTTTTTAAAGTCTCCTCATGTAGGAAAAATTTCACCTGTGGCTTTGTTGAGCCCTTGTGTCAGCTTAAGGATTGCTTCCTTGCAAGTTAGATGGGAGAAGGTAATTCCTTCTCTTTTGTTTGTTGATAAAATAAAATATCGAAATATGTTAACAGATAGAAGGCCATGCATATATCTTTGTATATATAGATTATATTAGTAATTATCTTAAGTTAGTTTTAGATAAAGGTAACTGGACCTTTAACCCGTTGGAATCACCATCCCAAGCGGATAAGGGCCTAATTGGGGCCCTGATCGGGTGATTTCCCTATGATGTTGAACATGGTCATTTTTGACCATCAACATTTTTGGCGCTAGAAGGAGGGCCACCAACGAGTGTGCATAATAATTTGATTCTTATGAGCTATTTTCTTTAACACTATAATTCCATTTAATGGCTTCCTCTAAACCTCCCATATGGAGTTGTATATCTAGTCGCACATCAAGCACCCCAAAAAAGTTAGTTAAACACTTGTCAAAGTTAAAGTTCAATGGTGAGTTTAATTCTTTTGCATTTCATCATGTTCATCAATTTATTTTGAATTGTAAAAATATTGATATTCACGATGGTGTTATGTGCATGATTTTCACTCTCACCTTAATAGGCCAAGCCAAAGATTGGTGTAGATTATTTCTAGTTGCTTCTGTGGATAGCTGGGATGAGTTTGCTCGAATGTTCCTTCATAGATTTGAAGATTATGACTGTGATAAGGTTTTCCTCGAACTTGAGAACTTGCGAAAAATTGAAGGTGACTTCTATGACAATTTTCTTCTTAGATTCAAATTGATTTGCTTTAAATTTCAAGCTAATGATTTACCTTTTATGCATGAATTAATGGGATGGTTTAAACACATTCTTTCAGTTCCTTGTATTAATCATAATGAACAAGAAAATTTGTTTTTTTTTTAGTGTATTTTCTACTATTGATGAACTTGTTACTTCTTATGACATAATTAAACATGTTATAACAACCAATTCAGAATTTATTAAGGAAGAATTTTAGGAAAACATAAGTTCACCCAATGCAATCATAATTCATCCTAAAAATGTTTCAAATCCTGATACCATGGTTGTTTTCCATAATGATAACAACTGTTTCATTAGGAGTAATTCAACTGAAATTTTTGATATCATAATTAATACTTCTCAGCGTCACATATTAGAAAATCTCGATTCTCATTTTCAAGTAGGAAAATCTCTATTCAATCAAGTCAATCCCGTACCTAAAAGTGATATCCATTTTGAGGAGAATAATAAAAAAATGGTATTGCAAATTCAAGAACAAGTTTTTAATGATAATGATCATTTCGAAAACAAAGAGACATTTAGTTTTATCTGTTCCAATAGCCATTTTTCATTATACCCTGATATTTTTGTTGAAAAAAATTTGTTTGATAATCATATAAGTGTTCCTCTTCATTTAAATGACATTTTACAAAACAAAGGAACTGTCATAAGTCAAACAGATTATGGATCTTTCATGCATAATTTTTTTCCAAGGACGTAATTTTATATCATCAATTGTGATCAAAATTACAATTTCATGCATAATTACCATAGTAAGGAATCATTAATTGATCATTTTTTTGATAATTCTCATACATGGTCATCATCATATTCTTTTGGTTCTGATTCAAAGGAAATTAGCAAGGTACTAGTGATTGCGAAATCATTTGTGATAATGATTTAGAGATTGAGAATAGTGAGGAACTTCACCCCTAGGTGATGGTTATGTCAGGTCCTCGTATTGTCGATTCTCATAATCAATTTATATTTCAAGATGTAGGGTATCCTTTTACTAATCATACTACAATTGAACCTCATCTGGAATATTCTCATAATGATTTCAAATTTCAGGAAATAAACTTCATGCCTATCTATGATTCTGATGACATTACTCAAGTTCCTATTTCCTATCATGATTTTGGACCTTTTACACAAGTAGAAGCTAGCGTTAATTCTTATTACATTATTTTAGGTACTACTTGTGCAAAATAAATTCTTGTAAATAAATCGCAACCATGTTGTAACATTATTGTACATAATACTAATATTTTCTTATTCACTCTTTCTTTAGACCTTCTCCAATCTTTAATGGATATTCATCCTTAGTTTTATGATCTAGTAGAAATTTTGTTGGAGGGAATTTTTCAAGAGAGGATAAATAAATTTCTTTTTATGAATTCATTAGTGTTAGATGTATATAAAGTGTTTAATTTTTTTGTTGTTGGTAATTTAGTATTATTATTTTTATTAATTGGTAATTTAGTATTAGTATTGTTACTAATGTTTGATGTGTACATATGTACAGGTGTGAAATAACTTGAATGGATTAATTGGAAATATGACTATACATAGTCATATTTCCATCGTAAAGTTAGAGTAGGAGTAGGTCTAGTTTAGCTTAGATTTTCTTTACTTTAATTTCAGATTCAAAAACTGATGATCTTAAGTGTACATGAGCTTCATTAAATATGCAATTTATTCATGCTTTAATTTTTATCATAGAAATAAGTTACGTCTTCAAGGTAAGTCTCATACGTTTATTTTCATCTTTTCATTATTTTCTTTAGGATTTTAGGTTAAATCTTGTTTTAGTGTTTGTTGATCTAAACTCTATGTTTGCAGGTCTTCAGAAATTTCCAAGAAAATCTAACACCCCTACTTACTTGGAATGCACTCTCCTTGTTCCACTAGTTTTGAGTTAGGTAAAGAAACAATGATGCAGATCAAATTGCAAATAAGATAAATCAAGGAGTTTCTAAGCTTTTATGTTTCATTCATCCCTTCTGATTTAACTTCATTTTTTTATTATTATTGATGCTACCTAGATTTTGTATTTTGGTTTGAATAAAAACACCAATCAACTTCAACTTTGCAAGACATAATTTGTTAAGATCCCAACTTAAGATGAAAAAACATGCTTTTCTTATTTTCACTCTTTTGTTGAGATATGATTTCATAAGTTGCTTTGTTGAAGTTTATTTTCATAATTGGTTTTTTTATTTACCTTTTCCTTCATATTTTGCCTTTTCTTTCTTTGTTTGCAATGATTGGAATTTTTTGTTTTGGTTTGTTTTGTTTTTGAGTGGATTTTGTGTTATGGGGAAATGCTTCCTACCCAACATTGGTTTACCTACATAGGGAAATCTCGAATCTCTTATTTTCAATAGGATTTCATTTACCTAAAGGTCATTCATATTAAGTTTTAACTGTTCTCGTACATTAATCGTTATCCATGGGGAACATTAGGATATGTTTCAAGTATTGTGAGCTAATATTTAAAAATGAAAGAATTGCCGACATTCTTTACTTTGAATTCCTCCCATCCTCTCCACATTTAAAAGCCTCTACTTTGGTAGTTTAAGAGAAACTAGTGGGGTCAAACTCAACTAGTATTTCATCCAGTACTTCAAGATAAACCCTCTTGTAACACCCCACTCTCTTTACCTAATTGCTAAAAACAATTCTCCAAATACAAATCAAAAGGGTGGCTTAAGAGAGTTGAAAGCAATTATGTGTAAACCCGTCAGAGTACTGAACAAGCTCGCTGGCAACGGGTAAATGCATACATGGTACCGAGATAACTTTGTTGGGGTACTTAATAGGCTTGCTGACAACAAAGACATGTCGAGAAAATAGGTAATTTTATAACAGATGCATACTAATATTTAATAATCCCTTAGCTATTTTTATTATCCAATAGTAGAGATGTAATTAAAAGTTAATAAATATTCCCTATATTTGGATTCACTACTTTGGACTTGGGAATTCAAGTACTTTCATCTTTAAAAGATTATTTTTCTTTGATTTTGTCTTATGTGGGACCTTTGGGAATGGTGTCGTGTGTGAGAAATTGATGAAAGATTTCATTTCGATCTTTGGTAAATTTAGTTCTATTATATTAACCAGAGATAACTGCTTCTACCCCATGTGTTGCCAATTGTTGTGGCCACAAGACCCCCTATAATGTTTTGAAATTATTATGGGTCCCTCCATATGAATTTTGTTAATATCACTTTGGTTTGTTTTCGGTTCTCTATTTCTAGAGATTTTTATGTTTTTTTTTGTCCTTTTGACGTTCTCATTATCTTCTTCGATATCATTTCATTGACATGGTTTCTTTGGTTTGGTTTTCTTATATAGTCAAGTAAATACTTTATTATTTAGTTGATTGGTTTGGCTTTCATTGGACATTATTAAATCACAACAGATCGGTTAATTATTGGAAATAGTTTTAATATGAATTCCTCACATTCACTTTGTTCTAAAACAAGATTACGAGGAATATTTTTTTCATTCAATAATTATCATGTGATTCTAAAATGTGTTTTAACTGGTTGATTTAAATTTTTCAACAATTGAGTAATTATTAATTATTTTGGAGTTAATTTCCTCAAATTTGCATAATATCCTCAATTTCAAAACATAATGTCCAATTAAGTTATGCAGTTTTTCTTTATTTAGAATATGTGATGTCAATCAGATTTGATTTTATTTGGAGATCTTGTAGTTTATATTTTAATATATTTTTGTTATGAATTTTATATATTTTTTGTTATTGGTTTCTATTACAGATCTGCAGTTCAACTATAGTCACCAAAATTTGCTCAAATGGAAAATTCATATCTGTTTCGGGAGATGAATTTGTAGCCTGCATTGTGAACAAACAAATGCAAAATTCCAGATTCAATTCCAGCCAAACAATGATAAATTTGAGGAAAATTTTGAAAACCCACTTCCAAAATGGATCTGTTTACTTAAACTCCAAATATTTGCTAAGAAAGTGAAGAGTTTGGGAGAAATAATGACCTGAGTGAGTCACATTAGATTTCAGATCAGTTTCAGGAGGATAACTTCAAACTTAGATTCTATGCAAACCAATAGGAATATGGAGAAACGGTTGAAAACC
Source organism: Picea glauca (assembly GCA_000966675.3). Classification (NCBI taxonomy): domain Eukaryota; kingdom Viridiplantae; phylum Streptophyta; class Pinopsida; order Pinales; family Pinaceae; genus Picea; species Picea glauca. Next base: position 43,858 of record JZKD02S2133070.1, read on the forward strand.
CACTTCAAAAAAAGGTTCAATTACCTTATCCTAAAAGGAGTATTTCAGAATACAAATAATTTGGGATATATGATGCGTTCTTTGGGAGGTTTCTGTCCATATTTAGTTTTCTTCAAGTTCTGTAGCTGATTTTATTCTAAATTTTGTAGCTATTTGATAAGAAGTTTTCTGTTGAGTCAAGGGGGATTCGAACTGAATGAAAATGAATGTATAAAACTATGTAGATTCATGTGGATAAAGGTTCCTCTTTTCTGCAATTTAGAGGCTCAGAGCACTGTTGCAAAAAGATTTTAGTTGTAGGTGGAGAGGAATACTGAGATATGAGTTATTTGTTTTTTTTTTCAAGATTCAATCTTTGTATTTGGGACATGGTTTGCACTATTGAAGATCTTTTTTTTCAACAACAAAGCTCATGATTTTGAAAGGATTGTTGGATATCTATTTGTAAAACAAAACAATGAAATCAAGTTTATTATTTGTATTAAAATACTTTTATTTGTTAATGCAAATTTACTCTTTTAATGATAAATAGGTGCCAACCATTTCATATTTTGTACTGTTGTTTGATATGAGAATGACTGTCTATTAGATCATCTATCTGATCTAATGGTATTATAGATCTGTTATTTATTTCCAATCTTCTCTTGTACTTCAATTCAATTTCCGAGTAACTATTTACTCAGAAAGTTATGTACATGAGATACTGACAGCTTGTTTGGCTGAGTGTAAATTGAGGGAATTGCAGGTAGAATGGTCTTGGATATGGCAGGGATGTAAGCCAAGAAGGAATACTGATATCTACAACAGAAAAATCCAAACATTATGAGTAGAAAAATTCATGCCTGAAAATTTTATTTTCCTATATAAAACAGATTTGAGAAATTAATAGTTACAAATTGGTACATGATTATGCTAACAATTGTTTGGATGATCGAAGTTGAAATGGCAGGAAGAAGGGTCTTGGATATGGAAATGTTGTAATCCCATAAGGATGACCAATTATCTTTTGAGCCAAACCTCTATGGAAAGGAAAATCCCATACTTGTGAATTTGGTTCCTGTGTGGAACAGATCTAAAAATAAAATGTGTAATTTGGAAATTTGTGGGTGACATATTTACAAGAAAATTTTGAATTGGAATTGATGACAACGTCTCACAAAATTTCTGTATACATATGATACATGTGAGATGAAAGTGATCTTTCTAGGGAGGACAAATGAAGATTGTCAAATATGGAAAGCATGAAAAAGACTATTGTTGTGACATGAGAACCTTGTGGTAAGCCATGATCGCCCTAGAATAAGTTGTGTTGTGATAACACAAGCTAGAGGGACACCTTGACAGAGTGAGTCAGAGAGACGCCTTGGCTGTAAGACTCAATAAAATCTCTATAACTCTTCTTGTGAAAGAAAGCCTTGGCAAGGCAAGATGAATCGCCTGAGGGACTGTATAACAGAGAAGGGGATGCTTGAGCTTGGGCCTAGAAGGTGAGCGACCGCAAGGAAGAGGAGACTTTGATAATTCTTGTAAACTATTGATTGGAATCATGCACACAATGGGTATGTCAAGGAAAACAATGAGCCAAGTTAATGAGACA
>JZKD02S2133081.1:22290-32804 GCA_000966675.3 Picea glauca
CAATTAACTTACTTAGAAAATGCAAGTTTTCTTTTTGTTTCTGGTTTGTTGAGACCGCATAAAACATAGAATAAAGAACATATGCAAAAATGAAAACACTTTGCACTCTATTTCTAATTTGTTGATATCACAGAAAGCGCATGACAAAGAACATATGTACAATGGGAAGAGTAACAAACTAGAAGTATATAAATAAATAAATAAATATTAACATAGCATATAAAAAATTAAAAACAATAATGGAATTTTGTACCCCCAAGTCTGACAAAAATGGTCGTATCTTGGGAAAATGGAAACCTTTTTGAGTGAAATAAAAAGTGTTTCCAACTAAAAGAAACACTCTAGACTTTATGGAACAACTCGTTCAACCATAAATGTATAAAAATAGCAGAACCCATAAGTCTTTTGATGCTTGCGACAACACAAGTTCAGGATCTTGATTAATAATGGGAGTGGGTATTCATAAAGGATTTGATACTATGTTCTTTAAGGCCTTCCGAGGAAACCATCGAGCACATGCTCCTTGGGAAGATTCGACGATGGAATGGTTGAAGAGAACAAGGAGGGAAGTGAATGGTTGTGCAAGAACTTGTATTATGGGCATGTGCAGGAGCACCTTGGGGCACGATGGTGACATGAAATCCCAAGAGGAACATGCCCTTATTCCCTTACGACGGATGACAAAGACTTGGGTTGTGTTTGGGAAAGGGTGGGGCAACTTGGGAGCACGCCCGAGTAGTCGTCCCGTCTTCCCTTGGTAGCATGGGCACACTGGAGAGGTTGGACGACCCCATCGATATTCCCATAGATAGTCACGACGATTAATACAAGGAAGAGCACAAGGCAAGGGGACCATGACTAAGGATGTGGCATGTCGGTCCAAGAGATGTGACACTTGATTGGAGAATGAGCTTGTTTGGGTGCATTGGGTCCACGTAGGGCCATGACGACCAGTTGAGTGTGACGATTCACGAAGGGATGTGACTTACCCAAAATACATGAAATTTCAAAAAAGTGACCCTTAGAGTCCCTCTAAGAGGAAGGGAGAAAAACCAAAGAATGGAAGGGAGAAAGTGAAGGAAAAATACATGGAGCTCTAAGGTTGGGTGCACCTCAGGCTGAGTCAAGGAGGAACAACAAGGGGAAGTCTTGGTGTGATAGAACCATAGGTCTGGACAGTTTTGATGTATGACGGAGAGTCGTGAGACTCTTCTCATCTATGTAACTAGGATAGTAGTCCCCTCTTTGTAAAGCTTTATTTACGTTTCACAATATAATAAACATAGTCAAGTATTAAGCATCGTTGGTTCCTCCCATACTATATCTATCTCATGTTTCACATGTTTTTTGTTGTATGCCAAATTGAATAAGTGTTAAAGAATGTTAACAAATGTTTGAGTATACAACTGAGTTGCATAAATTAAGGATGTGACTTGTCCATATCCTAGAACAGAGTATGGGTATGCTCTAGGTGAAGAGGCTTAGTCTGGATGAAGTATCCTTGGTTGAGCCAAGCTTCCAAGTGATAATTGTCACAATGTCGCACATCCACAAGATGCAAAAGTTGGACTTGATCATGAATCTTGGGCTAACTTCATAGTGATGCCTATGGATGACTTTGAGGTGATTCTTTGGAAGGAGTTCTTAAGCAGGATGCATTCGGTCCTCATTCCATGGATGGACAAGATGGTTATACTTGGTGAATAGAAGGATTGGGTTGTGTGCACAACCACAAGGAAATTGTTGGACAATTGATAGGGGGGTGGGGGTGAATCAGTTGTTATCGAGCTTAAACAATTATGCTCATTTTAAACTCTTTACAGAGAATTTCAAGAAAATCACAATAATGCAGGGAAGTAAGCAATAAAACATTCAACATCATTCACGCACATGAAATACATAGAGACAGATATTTCCCGAGGAAACCCACAAAGGGTAAAAACCTCTTCTTCTTTATATGATAAGTAATATTTACATTCTATACATTATCATACTTATGAGATCCAACTCAATGTGAGGCTACAATCTCTGTTTTGCAAGCTGCAACTTGCTGAGAGCACCAACTCTCTGTTTTCTCTAGCACCTACTAGAAGGAAGCACCAAATCCCTGGTTTCTCTAGCACTCACTAGAAGGAAGCACCTACTCCCTGGTTTCTCTAGCACCCACTAGAAGGAAGAAAGAACTCCCTAAGTGTTCCAGCACCAACTGGATGGAATCACCAACTTCTAGTCACACAGGCACCAACCTGTATAATAGAGAGCCAATGTTCTCCCTTGCACCACCCTGCCACCCTGGTTTTTCTGGCTGCAACCAGATGGAAGCTACAACTCCCTGTGTTCAAGCACCCACTTGAAACTTTAAGGACAACAATCCTCCCTAGCACCTCCCAACCACCCTGAAATATAAATCTTTTCTACAGAAACTTATTACAGTGATATAATGTCCATCAATGGCTTACCAGTATCATCACTGTTATGATAAACTTCCATGTTCTGCCTGCATCAGTGTCTTCCTTCTTGCATCCTTTTGAGATTTCTGATCATCTTCTCTGTCTCTGCATGCACACCTCAGATTTCTCTTCTTTTCTCAGATATGCATCTCTGTTATTTTCTTCTTCTGTGCTTCAGCTCTTGCACATCATGCTTCTACACACATGCATCACTCACAACATCAGCCCTCATGTATTCTATGTTCTGCATATTTATACTATATGTGCACCTTATTCTTCCTCCATGCGCAATGCCTTTGCATTCTCTTCACAGTGTCATGGTTCTGCTCATCGGGTTGTTCACTGCCACTTCACCTTTTTTCCCTCTTGTTCCCTCAAGCATCTCTTTGCTTTTCTTCATTCTGCATCACCTTCTCATATCGAGTCCTCTGGTGATCATCATGGAAACTCTTCATCTTTTATGGTGGTTACCCCCATGCATTCATCATCACTGGGCGTTATGTTGAGATTCCTTAGCTTCACTGGTAGTCCAGACTCTTCGTCCTCTCTTGCATATGTGAATCATCTCTATGATTAGTCTTCATTGCACTGGAAGATGCTTCGAGACTCTTCCTCTCCCCTGGAAGTCACCCTACAGCTCCTCGAATTCTCTGGCAGTCCAGACTCTTTGTCCTAGCCTTTACTAAGAGAACCTTTGCACGTTCATGCATTTTTCGCCTTCTCTCTTCCCAAGGAAAACTTCATAGTGGGCGTTTATCCTTTCTAGCTAAGCCCTTTCCTTTCACATGTGGCCTCAGGTAGTGACCACAGCCTAATCAAAAAAGGCATTTCATGATTTCGCATATCGCGAATTCCTATTGCGAGGCATCTCAACTCTCCAAGTTGCGATCTTTGAACCCCGAAAAGGAGCTTAGTTGGACTGACTCCTTCCCTTCTCGTGACCACCGACTGTGACCAAGAGATTATCCATAAAGTTCTTTTGCAACTCACGATTTCGAGAATCCTGTGATGAGGCATCTCGACTCTCCAAGTCGCAATCTCCGAAACCCCGAAAATGAGCTTAGCTTCTCTAGCTCTGCTCTCTAGTGTGACCAAGACATATGACCACTAGCTAGTCGTTTGAGCGCTTCACTCTTCAGATCAACGGTCAACGATCCGTGGTGATTGGATGACTATCCTATGCCCCAAAACTTTATCTTTTAGGACTTTGGGGGAGTGTTGATGCTAAAACTCTTGGAATGACGTCACTCGATGACATGACATGATTCGTGTGGCTGCCACGTGTCACACATAATTGTGATTTCCAGGTTCTTGAAATGCCGAATCATATTGACACTTGTCGTTGTTTGATAGTGCCACATGTCATTGCTAATGTAGTCTTCCACCTGTCCTTTCTGACATGGTCTGCCACATTCACCTCTTGGATCTGACGACCCAGATTTGTCCTTGATCCAACGACTAGGATTATTTCATGATTTCGCATATCACGAGTTCGAGAGGTTAGGGAACCCCGTTCCTTTGACCTTTCATTCAATGAAATGCTTATATTTATCCACATGTCCTTCTTGGATCGACGGTCCAGATTTATCCTCGATCCGATGACTCAAATCATTTCACCATTTCACGTTTCGCGAGTTGGAAGGATAGAGCACCTCATGCCTTTGACCTTTCAGTCAACGAAATGCTGAACTTTAGCCACATGTCCTCCGGATCCAACGATCCATGACTATCTTCGGTGGACGACCAAGATTCCTTCATAGCTTTGGAGTGTTGGATGACTCCTGGGCTTATCCTCCTTGCAGCTCTACTGGATCTAACGGCTGCTGGTCCTTTGTATTAACTCTAGATCTGATGACCCATATCTTATCGCAATTTCTCATATCGCAAGTTGGAAGGATAGAGAACATCCTTCCTTTGACTTTCCAGTCAGTGAAATGCCAATCGCTCGCCATGTGTCCTTCTTGAAGATGGATGGTCCTCCTGCTTTCGGGATTTTGTAGGCCCGCTTCATCTTGCATGTAAAGATTGTGCTCCTTCTTATGGATCCAATGACGGTCGGTCTTTGGGCTCATATTTGACGCATGAAAACTGTTCTCTTCTACTGCGCGCTCCTCCTATCTGTATTCATATCTAGCTATCATCAGGAATTCTGAATGGGATCCAACGATCACTGTTTCTCTTCATTGTTACACTTCTGGTCTTGCCATGCCATCATCGTTGTTGATCATCCTTGCTTGCTTGTTTTCCATCGCTGTCTATGCCATCATTGCTGATGATCTTCCTTGCTTTCCTGTTTTCCATTGTTGTCTCCCAACTGTAACCCTGCTAACGTCGCTACTGTTCTTGCCTGTAACTATACCATCGTTGCTGCTATTCTTGCCATTAATGACAAGCACGCTCACCCTGTAAACATGCCAATAGAAATATGGCGGAAAGGTGCAACTTGTGTTTGTATGAGTATGAAGAGTGCATCAAGGTGGAATGGATAGCATATTTATGAAAAAATTGTTGGAGAGGTTTAAGAGGATGGAGTGGGGATGCCTTGTTGATATTATGGTAACTACAGGAGGTATTAACCTCCACTTGTGACCTTTGATGAGATTAGAATATTCCAAGAAGCAAGACGAACCCTAAAAGGCTTGGACATAACCCTAGAAGTAAAGTCGTCTAAAGAGAATATTTTATATTGAGTCTTTAGCCTTCATAAAGAGAATTCGGCCCAGAAATCCTGGAAAGAGCAATATAAATATAAGGTGCTAGATATCATTTGATACACACAAGTCGTAACTGCAGAAATCTAGTAGTGTGCAAGTCTGGGGAGCAGCTGTAACTGTAGTTACTACAACCTGTAATTTCCGTCTTTCTGGGTTGGACTTTCTGATCAGTCTTGGTTACCTTTTCTTGGTGCATTAGCCTTAGTTGGTTATTGAATTTCTACCAGAATTCTTCTCTCTGTCAAGGTCAAGGTGATCGGGGGTGGCATTCGTGCCTATGGTTGGGTGACAATATTGTTATATTGTCTATGGTTAAACGAGCACACCCACTTTTCTAATAGGTTATGGGCCCACACCTCCTTCATTTATTCTAACCACTGGAAGGAAGCTAAGCCATAAGGTTATCAAGCTCATTGAAGAACTGCTTCTAGGGTTTCTAGCAGGTGCAGTTACTGAAGCACTACCGCTAGGGTTACCAACAGGTGTAGTTGAAAAACCCCTAAAACTCTTTCCCAACACCTTATGATGGAACACCTTACTCAAGGAGAAGATATTCTAGTGAGCCTTAGTCCAACGCACCTCTTGGCACTCTCAAAAGGAAAAAATGTCAAGGTTGATATTTTGGGTCAAAGTCAAAGTTTGACCAGTTATTAATCAACGAAAATCATGAATGAAAAGACGGATCATATACACTATTCAACTCTCACAGGAACTCTTGAAGATGACATGTGGATAATTGATAGTGGAGATTCCAGGCATATGACAGGAGACCAAGTCAGACTCTCTAATCTGAATGAAAATATGACATCCTACAAGGTAGAACTTGGAGATAAGAACACCTATCCAGTCGAAGGAATTGGTCAAGCCTCCATCAAATTGAAAACATGTAACAATGTTCATTTGAGCAATGCCTTATATGTAGCTAGTTTAGAAAAGAATCTTGTATCCATATCTATCCTAGAAGACAAAGGAAACAAAATAGCCTTTGTATATGGAAAAGTATTATCTTGGTCTAGAGACTCCAGCATAAAGAACGCTAGAGTTATTCTACCCCATGAAGGAATACTATATAGACTACTAGAATGAAATGATGAAGCTCTTTGGTGCAGACCTCCAGACCTCAGGTTGAGATCCGCTCATGATCGTTCTAAATCTACCTTCCTGAGTCTGATTGAATCTTTGGTTTTCCCCACAGGGAATCCCTCACACACTCGGCGGTGTATCCATAGGTCCTTATGAGTATGCCCCATGTGATTAACCACAAAGCACCACTCAAGTCTCCTGATCTTAGTAAGATTGCGCCCTTCGCCGAACCAGGAATTTGGGTTTCGTGATTCCACGATCCCTATTGTTGAGAGTTCCTGTCTCTACAACCTCCGAAACCTGAAATGATGAATTTCGATGCGTTCAACAAAGGTTGGATTCCCAATGGGATTTTCACTTCATCGGGGTTTTAGACTTTGCGAATCCGGATGCAAGGTTCCCATCCCTTCGACCTCCAAAACCCCAAAATGGTCAACAAGGTTTGACTCTGCCTATTTGATGAAGAAATGCCACCTATCCACTCAAATGCTCTCTATCTCTGACGTGGAATCTCGCCACTTGTCCTTCTTCTCAGCTTTCAGGACTTGAACAAGCCTCCGACTATCGTCCCCCTAACACTTCGAAATCCTGAATTCTGAAATCCTTCACTTAACAATTCATTTTGTGATTCAGGAGTTAGAATGACCACATATTTTGGCTTACACTCTGGACTTAGGAACCCTGAATCCCCGAAATGATCTAATGGCTCACAACAGATCACAATCAACGGTCTACATTGATTCCTGATACCAATGTGATGGGTTTGTCTGCCCCTATACACCTTGCATCTTTTCTGGATGCTACGGTCCTCGCAACTTCGTGAGCTCTCCTCGGAGAATTTAAATCACTCATTCCCTCCTTGACAGCTTCTGCAAAATGAACCAATGTTCTCCCACTGGGACTTAAATTCGGCGAGACATTTTCAATCTCCATCTCCCTTTGAGTACTTTCAAAGGTGCTGACCCTCCTGAGATTTCGCTTGCAACTCAAGTCTCGAAAGGACTCCTGCACACACTCCTTGCAGAAATCTTTCAAATACTTCTAAGTATTTGACTCTTTGACTCTATGCACCCTCTGCAACAATAGTCTCTCACCTTTCAACCTTAGTTGATAAGGTTAAGGTCTCGACTAGCTTGCACACACCTTGCATGGCTTCTATGCTCCACCTTCACTTCTGCTGGAATGAGAACAATGATATCTCTCCTGAGCTTTCTGAGATAAAACTCAGAACCCTGGTCAATGCACACCTCGCAGACGTTTCACTGCACTCCTTGCAGGAACTTCTCTTACTCAGGAAGAGAAACATTTGAAACTCATTCTCTCTCTCTCTCTCTCAGACTTTAGACATTCATCATGAAATCATACATTCAACACAGTATTTGAATAAAATGCATAATAGAGAGAATAAAACAATTGTAAGCATACCATTCACCAGGTATAAACATAAAACATCATAACACCATGAAATCTGACTCAAAACTTCATATATTAATTCAAAGCTCCTGTACATGGGTTATTCTTTTCAACTCTCTGCTACAACTCTCCTCTTCTGTGCTATGCTAATGTTACAATAATACAAGAGTGAGGGTGTCTATATCCGTTTTCCCTCCTATGATCTATAATCGTCTAATCTAACATTCATATCTACCCACTCTTACATTTAACAGACTTAAATGACTTAATGTTCTACAGATGAGAGAAATCGCTCAAGATCTGTTTACAACCTCCAAGATATAAATGCAAAGTACGCCATCTTCCTAACTATTACATTAATGCCTTTTAAGTTCAAAATTCAAAACGGTTCTTATGATAACATGTGATTTTTCTTTCTCTGCGCGTCTAGCTATTTCTTTGGCTTAGTCGCGTGCTTTGGGCTTTGCACGATGCTCCTGCATCACTCTTGTACATGATGAAGTCAATCCCAATGAACTTTGGAATATAAGATATTCTCATATAAACTATCAAGCATTACCTTTTCTCGAAAAGATGGTTGAAGGAATACCAGAACTACAGTCTACACATGAAGGAATTTGCAAAGGATGTGCTCTTGGTAAGAATGTTAAGAAACCATTCTCAAGCAGCAATAACAGATCTAAGGAAATCTTAGATCTAATACATTCATATGTTTGCGGTTCGATGCTAGTCAAATATCTAGGAGGTTATCTTTACTATGTAATCTTCATAGATGATTACTCAAGAAAGACTTGGTTATATCTCTTGAAGACAAAGGACAAATTTTTCAGCAAATTTCAATAATTCAAAGCAGAGATAGAGAACCTCACAAACAAGAAAATCAAGACCTTGAGAAAAGATAATGGAGGAGAATACACATCCAAGGAATTTGTTTCCTTTTTCAAATTGGTAGGGGTTAGGAGGGAGATAACTCTTCCTCATAATCCTCAAAAAAATGGTGTAGCATAAAGGAAGAACATATCTATTGAAGAAACTGTGAAGGCACTAATGAACGATCAAGGTTTATCTATGTATTTGTGGGGAGAAGCAAACATGAAAAGAATATATGTTTAGAACAGAAGTCCCCACCTCATATTGAAGGATATGACTCTAGAAGAAGCCTTCTCAGGAAAGAAACTTAATGTGCAACACTTAAGAATCTTTGGATTCCTTGTTTACATTCACATCCCCAAGGATAAAAGGAAGAAATTAGAACCCTCAAGAAAGCATGGCATATTTGTGGGATACAATGAATCATCTAAACCCTATAGAATATATATCTCGGAACAACATAAGGTTGAAGTCAGCAGAGACGTAACCTTCAATGAAAATATGGCTTTCAAGAAATCCATAGAAGAAACTATAGAAGAAGAAGAGTATGAAGATCCTAAAGAAGAAACCATATGTCTTCCAGAAAGTCAGAATGAAGAAACATAAAAACCTAATCATCTGATGTAACCATGTGAACCTATTGAATCAATCATTGTACCCAAAACCAAGAAACGCCCATCTTGGCTTCAAGCTACTCTACAAGAAGATGAAATACTCAAAGGCTCAAGTGGCACCTTCAGAAAAAGAAAAAAACCCAAAATATTCTCCATCTACACAACATGTATGACAAAGCTTCTAAATGAATAACCCACCACATTTGAAGAGGTAGCTCAGAAGAAAAAATGGAAAGAATCCATGACAGAAGAACACTAGTCCATCATGAAAAATGATGTATGGGAAGTTGTTCCTAGACCCAAAGAAAAATCAGTAGTAACTTCCAAATGGGTCTATAAGATCAAACATGCAATAGACGAAAGCGTGGATAAATACAAAGCAAGGTTCATAGCTAGAGGTTTCTCCTAGAAGGAGGGAGAATACTATGACGATACATTTTATCCTGTTGCCATATATACTTCTATTAGAGCCATTATGTCTCTTGCTGCTTCCATGGGATGGAGTTTACATTAGATCGATGTAAAGAAAATTTTTCTCAATGGAGAAATCGAAGAAGAAGTATACATTGAAAAACCTCAAGGATTTGAAGTACACTCTAGAGACACTCATGTTTGCAGATTAAAGAAATCCCTGTATGGACTCAAGTAAGCTCCAAGAGCTTGGTATGACAGAATAGACAACTACTTAATAAGACTTGGTTTCTCCAAGAGTCATGCATATCCAAATCTCTACTACAAATTCGTGAACAATGCACCTGTGATTCTACTACTATATGTTAATGATTTATTCTTGACAGGTGAAGAGTCTCTCATCACCCAGTGTAAGAAGGAACTAGCTTCTGAGTTCAATATGAAAGATATTGGTCTCATGCATTATTACTTGGGACTAGAAATATGGCAGAAGCATGGTGAAGTATTCCTTGGACAAGGAAAGTATGCAGTGAAGATTCTTCAGAAGTTTGGAATTATGGATTGCAAATCCATGGACACTCCTATGAACACATATATAAGAAAAGTAAGAGACTCTGATTTTGATCCAATAGACCCATCCCTATATCGACAATTGATTGGGTCATTGATGTATTTAGTGAATACTCGACCAGATATTTGCTTTGCTGTAAACACCCTAAGCCAGATATTGTACGATGTTGCCCAATAAATATATTTCAATAATACCAAGAATAAACCATAAACCATTCACCATAACATGAACACAAGAAATAGAGAAAACCCTTAGGGTAGGGCAACACCGTATAATGGATCCTATTATGGAAGGGATCCTCTCCTGTTCACTTGCCTCTTCGAGGGGGCATCCTCCTATTGAGCTACTGCTCCAAATACAATACTTCTTTTCATGTCTCATTACATTG
>JZKD02S2133081.1:84422-97949 GCA_000966675.3 Picea glauca
GTTTTGGTGAACCCTGAGTGCCCCGCTGTGGGTGTAGCATGAAGCTCAGAAAGCACTGTGGATTTGAGCTTGGATTGTTTACTTAAATACAAGCGGCCTTTGTATCGAAGCTCATATTGGAGCTAGGAGTACCCTAGGGGAGCCAGAGCCTTGTTCTGTAGTTGCTGGATCAGATGTGAACTTTTGGGATCTTGAAGCCATTCTTGGCGCATAGCTTGGAGCCAATCGGGTACAATGAAGGAAAGAGAAAAAAGGGATCCTTCGTCTTCATATTTCCGAGATAGTGCATCTGCCACGACATTGTCTTTTCCCTTCTTGTAAATGATCTCATAATCATATCAAAAGAGCTTAGTCACCCATTTTTGTTGTTCCTGGGAGGAAATGCGTTGTTCCAGAAAGTACTTGAGGCTTTGATGGTCTATCTTAATTTGGAAGCATTGCCCCAAGAGATACGGATGCCACAACTCAACAACATGCAGAATTGCCAACATTTCTTTTTCATAAATGGGTTTTCCCAGATTCTTTTCAGACAATTGATTTCTAGTGAAGGCCAAAGGTTGACCCTCTTGCATAAGGACAACACTGATTCCTTTCCCTGAGGCATCACATTCAAACACAAAGGTCTTTGTGAAGTTGGGAAGGGCCAGAACTGGAGTGGTGCACATGGCCATCTTCAAGGTTTGAAAAGATTGAGAAGCTGTTGGAGTCCAAGTGAAAGAGTTCTTTTTGAGGAGAGCTGGGAGAGGTGCTGCAATCTTTTCGTAGTTCTTAATGAACTTGCGATAATACCCTGTGAGGCCCAAAAATCCATGCAATATTTTGAGAGTCTTTGGGTGCGACCAGTCTTTCACAGCTTCAATATTTTTCGGGTCCACCTTGACGCCATCCTTTCCCACCAGATGACCCAAGTATTCTACTTCTGAGGCACCAAAAGTAAATTTGGACTGTTTCAGGAAAAGTTGGTGCTGAGAGAGTAGGCGAAGAACTTGATCCACATGAGTAAGATGGTCTGTCCAGGTTTTTCTATAGATGAGGATATCATCAAAGAAAACTAAGACAAAATGACGAAGAAAAGGGCAGAAGACATGGTTCATGAGGCTCTGGAAGGTGGAGGGGGTGTTACACAAACCAAAGGGCATGAACAAAAACTCATAGTGGCCCTCATGAGTGTGAAAGGAAGTCTTGGGAATGTCGACCTCTTTCATAAGTATTTGGTGATATCCCAAGTGAAGATCAAGTTTGGTAAAGAATTGGGCGCCACTCAATTCATCCAGGAGGTCATCAATGACAAGAATGGGAAATTTGTCTTTGATGGTTAGTTTGTTGAGAGCACTGAAGTTAGGACACATTCTCCAAGAACCTTCTTTCTTCAGTACCATGAAGACCGGAGAGGAGTAAGGGCTTGTAATAGGACGGATGACGCCAACAATAAGGAGTTCCTGGACCATTTTTTTGATTTCATTTTTTTGTGCAAAGGGGTGGTGATATGGAAGTATATTGGGGGGAAGGCTTCCTGGGACAAGGGGAATGGAATGATCATGGACACCAAGGGAAGGAGGGAGTCCTTGGGGAGTGGAAAATATTGTTTGATGTTTAGAAAGGAGGGCTTGGAGGTCTTGGGGCACTGGTGGGGTCTCTGTGGCTTGTATGGCATGGAGTTGGGAAATGACACCAGAATGACCTTTTTTGAGAAGTCTTTCCATGCAATGAGAACTAACGACCTCAGGTGAACCAACAATGATGCCTTGAAATTTATATTGGTGGCCTCCTTGGTTGAATTGCATGGTTAAGTTCTAAAAATCCATGAGAATGGGACCCAAAGTCCTTAGCCAGTCTGCACCCAACACAATGTCACAACTGCCCATGTCAATAGAAAACATATGGGATTTTAGGTGGTAGTCATCGATTTGGAGACACACATTTTCATAGTGCCCACCACATTTCATAGAACCACCATTGGCAATCATGACTTGGAAATTATTGACAGCATGGATGTAGCAATGGGTTTCTTGGGCAATGTGGCGATGAATAAAATTGTGGGTGCTGCCACTATCAACCAGAATGATGACTTTTCGGTGCTTGATGTAACCGATTAACTTGAGGGTTTGGGGGGCAGAGAATCCGGTGAGAGAATTGAGGGAAATGATCGGTTCCACTTTGAGAGGGTCGGAGGGAGGGTTTATGTCAATGATTTCTGGTGACTTAGGCACAAGGGGAGTGTCAACATCCTCTTCCGAAATATCCTCATAGATGGACATAAAAAGATTTTGTTCCTTACATTTGTGGCCTGGAAAATATTTTTCATCACAATTATAACAGAGGCCATTGAGTTGGCATTCAACCATTTCAACCCTGGTCAATTTTTGGATTTTTAATGGGGCGGAGGGAGTAGTGGGGTTTACTGCTTTAGGGCGAGGGATAAAGGAAGGCTTACAATTTTGAGAGGAAACAATTTGTTGTGCTTCTTTATCTTTTTTGGTAGCCTCCACCCAAGTCATAGGTTGAGCCATGAGGACATGGGCCCGAATCTCCTCCTTGAGGCCACTGATAAAACACTCTCGAAAGAAAGCATCAGTCATGCCCTCTGTTTGAAAATCCAGTCGCTCAAATGCAGCTATGAAGTCTTCTACTGTGCCTGATTACTTCAATTTTTTCAAACGACCCAAATGGTTGGTGTCAGTGTCAAAGCATTCATAAAGATCAACCACAAATTGGGTCCAAGAATATACCCTTGACGTGAAGTTTTTCTCCATTGCCACCATTGCCAGCGTTCTTGATCTAGATGGAGAACACCATACCGGAGTTTGTCCAAGTCATCTGTAATTTTGTAGAGAGAGAAATAATGTTCCATTTGGGTGACCCAACCAGTGGGGTTCGAGCCATCAAATTTGGTTACATCCACCCGCGGAAGGCGTATGTCCCGTTGAAAGTGATGGGGTTGAAAGGAATGGGAAGAAGTTTCACGTTCAGTCTTTTTATGTGCATCAGGAAAAGAGTCATCGGTATGGATCTTGAGTTTGGTGCAGAGTGATGCAAAGATAGATTCAAGCTGGGTGCCCAGTTCGTGTTTGACTTCCGCCATTGCGGACTGCATGGCTACATTTACAAATGCATTTATGGATGCATCACGGGAGGCAATAGTAGCACTAAGTTGTTGCACTTCTTGTTGGGTCTCGAGGAAAACAGATTGCAAGGTGTTGAAGTGAGACTCTAGTTCTTGGCTACGGGTATGGGCCATGAGGATGGTTAAATTGAAAAGGGAGTGGGTGGGGTCATAAATTTTTGCAGAAAAATGATATGGATGAATGTGATAAGGGAGAAGAGATGAATCTAATGGAATAGGTCTCAAATAATGGTGAAAAAAATTCCATACTTTTTTTTTTTTTTTTTATAACCGTGGGGTTATACTTTGGTATGAAGAATGCTGCAGTGCTGAAATCCCCAAATTCTGAACTAGAGAGAAATGTGTATTTACTTAGCAACCCGAACATAGATGTGCGGAAATAGATCTCGCCAGTTTAATTTGTTTATGTTTATGTTCCCCAAGGGTTAGGTATTCAAGGGTTCTACAGACAAGGGTTAGTCCTGTGCTATAGCTCTCTGATATACATGCGGGGTCCAACAATAGTACTCAGCCCAATATCTCAGGGCACTAACTAAGGAAGATAGACCGTACCCTTAGCCGTACTACCCGACTACCCAAGTACTAGAGAGTATCTTCCCGAGTGCTATTCTCGATGACACTATAGCAGTCCGACGACCGATAGGTTTATCTAAAGAGGGATTTAGGAAATCTAGGTCGATCCGTACACAAGTGCTGTCTGATGCGCTACCACTTGAAGGGGTACCAACAGGGGTTACAAGGGTGGCCAACAGATGTGCGCTTAAGAACCACTTGTATTTCTTGCGTGTATGAATCCCTCAACCGCGGGTTTATGTGCGTAACGACATATCTCTGTGGCTTAAAGACGTCGGAATACATCTCTACCCTGAAAAAAAAAATACCCACAATTTCTGCCAGGGAAAGTGCTATGATACCACTTGCAAGATACCGGATATATAAAATATGCAGAACAGAAATAAAATGCTAGATATGGCAGAATAACAGTAAAATATCCAGCATAATCTTCACAATACACAGAAATGATATAACAATAGAAAAAAAAATAACACTTTGATTAAGAAAGCAATGTTCACAGGCCTCTTCAATGGGGCAACCTCCAATCGAGCATTGCTCTGTTACAATAATCTCCAAGCTAGGATTCTCATACCCTCAACCCTTATTTATACTAAATATGTCTATTAAGAGAAGCATCTAGAGGAAGATCCTTCTAGAAGTGGAAGCTTCTATTAGGTATTCTTACATCCACCTTATTCTATTTTATTGAAAGGCCTTATTAATATTGACCTTTATTACATCCAAATACATTGATCTACCCATGTGCGGGTTAGGACCTTAACACGATGAGTAATGAGGGTTCAAAAACCTTGTGTAGGCAGCTTGTACAGAAAAAGATAGAGATTAATATGGCTGCCAACAGGGTCTCATTTGCTTCCACTGGGACGATCTCTTCAACCAAATTCATGATCTCTTCTGTTATCAGGGCTGAATCTTCCCTTCCTTCTCCAAGATTCATGTCAGCATCTTCCTCTCTTATGTCTGTAACTTCTCCTTCTTGTCCCACCTCTTGGGGAATTCTTTCTCTCCACATCTCTCTCTCATTCAAATTTTGACTGGCCAGTCATTCTTGTCTTCTCATCTTTTGCAATTCTTCCATCTATCTTTTTTGTACTTCTCTCGATCCGCCTTCCTTCCTCAACTTCTCAGACTGTCTTGCTACTTTCTTGATATTTCCGCGCCACCACTTCTCAACTATGGTGGCTCTCTTCAAGGATTGCTCGTCTCTTGAGTCCATTTCTTGTTGTTTCCCCCCCATTTGTCAAAGAACCCTTCCCCTCTCTCATGCCATGACTCTCACCTCGCCTAACCCTACCCCATGTGAGGGTGTTTACGCTGACATTTCAGTTGGGGACATAACCAAAATCCATTCCTCCATCAAGAAAACCTTAATCTACAGGGGGATTTCTCTCAACAACCTTCCTCTTGCGTCTTTCTTGAAAATTGCCTCTGCCCGCGAGAAAGACTGGTGGTTCTCAGCTGGAAATTCAATTATGTATCCTTCTAGTGTGTTTCTGACCCACAAATACACAACTCATGTAACTGGACAATCCAACCTTTGAAGTGTTGCTATCTTCTCAATATCCCATGCACAGATCCTCTTAACCCACCCTTGGAATTGTGGATCTTCTTGAAGTCTCTTTATCCAGTAGAAAAATTCTTCCAGGAATTTTACCCAGAAAATATCGTACTGGTCCCTTGATCTTTCTGAGTAAAATATTTCTTCGTGAGTGTTTTCCACTGATTTTCTCCTCATCTCCGCTTCTTTCCATATGAAAGCATCAATGTTCCTTTCCCACCATTGATCAATACCAGATCTATGGATCGATGGAAGCATTCTCCCTACAATTTCCCTTTTAACACAAGTCCCGACAACATAACCATTTTGTTGGCGTGAGTTTGATCAGACCAGGGTCCTTCTCAGGTTACCAACAAAAGGTACTGTGTATTCTAGAGTGTTGGCATTTTCATCTCCTCTGAAGAGAAGAAGTCTCACCCGAAGCTTTGTTGAGACAGATAGATAGGGAAGGGTAGGGAAAAGACTTGAGAGGATCCATAGAGCCTTCATGACTCATTCTTGATCTTGCGCAAGAGCCATGAATAGGTCTGAAACATATATGTGCAAGAATTGAACCTACTTACATCGCTAGCAAGCATTTAAACATAGAACCATCAACTAGAACTCATAATACATAAAGAGATATTGTAATGCATAAGTAAACACACATAAACACATCATATTTGAAAATTTAGGTCCTTCTTCATATTATCTTTGGAATCTTTCTCTGATTACATAATTAGAATTACACAACAATGCATTGTACAGACTCTTGGCTCTGGACCCAAGTCCCAGAGCTCCAATTCTCAACCTGATAGATCCAATTCATTACAGACTCAATACTTGACTTCACTTGACTTACAATGATCATCAAAAACTAATCAACCTGGTTAACAACAACAAGAATGACTAAATCAATCGACTCAACCACAACCCGACTAACCCTTTTACAATAATCTTGGCCAACCCTTTTACAATTATGTTTATCCCTATATATAAGATGGGTTGTGTCTTCCTTCTCGTCTTGCACATTTTCTTGTTCTGTTTCAATCGTGTGTTGCTTAGATGGCGTTGCACTGACTTTCACAACTATTTTTTGTTTCTCTTTCTCTAGGCCTCTGATGAAGCTTGCACAACTCGTGCTCAGTCAAAACTTGCACAATTCCTTATCCAAAAATGAAGGGCCCAACAAACACTTAGAAAATATTCTAATTTGGAGAGATCAAAATATTAGGAGGAAGAGCGACAGTGGTCATTGGATCACCGATCCAGAGGACCAACAATCGTCAGATTGAATTAATGGAAGGATAGGCTAAGTAGGGAAAAACAATTGAGAATTCGATCATCCAAATTTCCGTCAGTCGTCAGATTGATTTAAGTGGAAGGACAAGATAAGAAATATTCATTGATCTAAGATCTTGATCAATGAACACCATTCGTTTCGGGTCTAAAGATGTGAGGAGGTTATTCTCCATAGAAATCACTTCGAGAGTTTTAGTTTGAGATCTAAAATCCCCGAAGTCCAGAGAGCCAGAGATCCGGAGTAAACGCCAGTCGTTAGATCATTTTAAAGTGGAAGGACAGGATAAGCTAGAAAATAAGAATCGCAGAAAGATCGATTCGTCAATCTAAGAACATGATCGACGAACAACATTTAGTTCAGGTCTAAAATTTGCGAGGAGGTTATTGTTCGGGGATTCTGACTTTGGAAGAACTGACGACTTGAAAATTCAAAATACCTAAAGTCCCAAAGTAAATGAGGACCCACTTCAGGTAGACTATGTCAACAAGGACACGTGGCACAATTAGACAATGACAAGTGTCAAGTTGATTCGGCATTTCAGGTACATGCAAATCACAAATCCGAGTGACACGTGGCAGTTACTAGGCTCATGACACATCATCAAGTGATGTAAGGAAGTGACCTCACTCCATGAGTTTTACTTCGGGAGATTTACCAACAACACTTGCCCAAAGTTCCAAAGTCCTAAAGTGGTTTGGGGCCATCCATCGTCGAGGAGGACAGGTGGGGTGAGATCCACAACTTCATAAGTTTGTGGATGGGGAGAACGTGAAAATCATCGAAGACAAATATCGATCGTTGATCATCAAGGGGAGTACATGTCAACTGATCTGAGATTTCAGAGAAATCTCACTTCGAGGATTTCTAGTTGAGACTTGAGAATCTTGAAGTCTGGATACGTGAAAGGATCGTGACCGTTGATCTGAAAGGGACACACATGAATGGATTGTTAGCTCCAGGAAAAAGAAAAGGAAGGTTGAAAGGTTGGATAATTGAGATTTACGAAACCCAAATACGTGAAAGGATCATGAACATTGATTCGAAAGGGACACACATCAATGGATTGTCAGCTCTGGGAAAAAGCAAAGGAAGGTTGAAAGGTTGGAAAGTTGAGATTTCTGAACCCCAAATACCTGAAGGGATTGTGACCATTGATTCGGGAAGACCATGCATCGCTAGATCATGGACTCCAGGTGAAATGCTCTGGGAGCAAGTAGAGTTTGAGAATCGAGACTCTCGAAGCCCAAAAGGAGAAATTGATCTTGTCCGTTGGTTTGGAGGGCCACATGTCACTTGGTCGTTGAGACTAAGGATCATGTGTGGATGGAGGAAAAAAGGTAGGAAAAGACAACATATCAGAGTCTTTGATTGAGGGAATCTATCAGAGACCTCAAGATTGACAATCATGCTTGATTGCAGGATCATAAGTTCCTTAGAAGTTAATTTTTTGAAGGCATGCCTCAATTGAAACCATAATATCGGAGAAGGGGTACGTGGCAGGTGGAGGTAGATTGCGGGGAGAAAATTGGTTAATCCCAAACCACTTTTGGATGTGCCCACAGTTATTCTCTTACACAAGAACGTAGCCTAAGGTCAAATACGATAGGGGGATAACAAGAAGAGAGCTTGTGCCCGCAATCACATAGTCATGTGAAGTTAATCGCCCATGGTCATATTGGAAAATAGGGAGATAATTCTCACCAGAAAAAGAATGTGAAGCACCTTTTGAATAGGAATATGGTCACCTCTAAAGGTCACATGAAGGAAGGGAATTAGAAGTCGAAGAAGCCAAAAAATGACTGGCTGTAACTGCCAAAGAAGATGAATAATTTCGACTGACAGAGAAGCAAAAGATTCTCAAGATAACTACCAGAGAAGCCAAAGAACCTTGAATAACATCCAGAGAAGATGAAGAGTTTGTATGATGACCAGGCAGATGAATCGACGTGTGAAAGACATGCATAATAGAGAAGAGACAAAGGGTATCTCAGAGAGTGATGCATGTGGGTAGGATCAGACATAGTACATAATTAGAAGGGAAGATCTGTGGCGCAATGAAGAGGATGCAAAGACAACACATAGTATAAAAGGCAATAGAGAAGCTGAACAACAGGCAGTATTGATAACAGTTTGAAAAAGAGCAGAGCATAGAAGCTTGTTGGCAACCATTTCGCATTTTTATCCTATCCTTATAAGCTGCCTACACAAGTGTTTTGGAACCCTTGATTCTCACCGCAATCTTTTGAATAAAATGACATGATTATTTTGCGCATTTGCACACCTTACTTTTGTTCTCGTTTTCATGACTGCAAGCGTGAAAACCCTGAGTTCAAAGTCATGTCGATGGCATTAAAATCGTTACTGGATTATTATGGTTACTCTTGTTTAATGTGGTCATCTCACCTCTAACTCAATGACAGCCGCACAGTTGGCAAGACACCAAAACCTTTAGTCACTAAGCATTTTTTTATTGTTAATATGACTTCATTTTTATGAGATTGTGATGGTATTCTAATGATTGCGATTCAATGATACTCTGGTAGTTGCGATCGAACCCTTGATACAATGGTGGTTTGATGTTTTATTGTTTTTGATCAATTTCCTTGGTGCAATGGTTTGTTGAGAAAGCATTAACATTGTGATTAGACCCTTAGTGCAAATGGTTTTATACAAAGAATAAGTTTTATGGTCAAATCTTTGGTGCTAAATTCGAAATATTGTTTTAAATCATGCAAACACTATTGCTTGTGCAAATATTTGGGTCAACTTATCATGGTTTTCAATAGTTGTTTGATTGTCATTGTTTTTAACACACACCAATATTCAATCACCATAGCGCCATCGATTGTACATTCGATATGAATGTTCTGCATGGATTGTTTCATTCCACCACCCTCGCACACTTAGGCATTAATGCCTGCCTTCTATCTCGGGTTACCTCTATTGGTTTTGGGGAAGCCTATGAGCTTGAGGTCCTACGTATACCCTGTCCAAACCCCTGTCCGTTTACCCTACTCACTGTGTGTTCTGTCTTATGGCACCTGTAGTGCACATAGAACCTAATGGCATCCAAACCCTCCTACTATCTGAAAATGCTCATGAAGACTTGGAGAATAGTGGCTGGCTAGTTTTTATCCAAAAGTTTGAGGGTTTCAACCTTTCGGTTGCCCAACAGTTCGCCCTCACGTTCAACGGATGCAGGGCTAAGGTCGGAGATATCCAACTCGAGCTAAATGAGGAATTCCTCAGCTCAGCTACAGGCTTACCAGCTAAAGGGCATAGGTGTTTTAATAATTCAAAAGTAGACGAGGTGCCATGGCCGCTCCTATTCACATCAAGGAAGATTGTTAGTTGTGATAGAGGTATGCCTGTCACTACCCTCAAGTCCAGATGGCATGATCTTTTAGCAATTGTTAAGCAATTCATGACTTGCGAAGGTCATTATGGTTTGGTGTTTCTTTATCATCTCAGGTTGCTTATGAATTTTATAGACTACCCTATGAATATGCCTCACTATCTCCTACGCAGCCTGTATAAAATGTCCAAATGATTTAAGTGTGAGAAGGCTGATAACAGCCTTTTCCATCACTGCTTGATCAAAATCATCATCGTTCATCATTTGAAGCTTAATGGTGACTGTTGGCAAGCCTTCCTATCAAGGAATGGCTTTTCCACTCCCGAGTGTGTCCAGGTGGACAAGGTTGTGGTCACTGAAACCCTGGTTGGGCCTGCCCTACCACCTCCTACCCTTCTACCCCCTGTCAAACCCTCGAACTTCCCCAACATTGACCTACCCGATACCATGGTAGACCCGTGTGCTAAAGACAATACTAAGACCATCAAGAGGCCTATAAGAAAGAAAGGCAAAGGTGATACTGGTGTCAATAGTAAGGGAAAGAAGAATGCATGATGAATATCTAGATGTGCTCAAAACAAGCCCAAGCAAAACATTGACTAGAAGCCTATTGTTTTGAGTGAGGATTCGGACTCTGAGATTGAATGCTTCTTGTCCGAGGAATACCCTTACTCTCATGGCCTCTGTTCTGTGGAACCCTATGACTATGTTTCCAACCTACCCCCGTGCCTCAAGGATGACCCTAACTTCCTGGGAATTAAACTTCACAGTGGAACCCCTGGTAAATTGAAAGAACCCTCGCCTGTAATGCCAAGGCCTGATCAACCATCGTGTACTCAATGCAATTCTTGGCTTGAACGTTACTACATGGATGTTCCTATGTTGCAATCTAAAATTAAATCATTAGAGGAACGGGTTACTGTGTTGTCAAAGGAAAGAGACAGGCTACAAGCCAACGAGAAGAAGCAAAAGACTACGGGTTCAATTATCTTCAGAAATGTTGAGGCAGCTATGGCTTTTGTCAACTCAAAGTTATCCTGACTGGATCATTTTTCTACAGCCCAGGTATGTATTTCAACATCGATTTTTGAATGATTTGGTTAGACGATTGTGTTTGCTCCATATTAGTTATGTTTGTTTGAATAGATTCAAAACGATTCTGTTATTTTTGAACTACCAAGAATGATTTTGTTTTGAATCATGTACAAAAGATTTGTTTGCTAAAATCGAATATAGCTATGTTTTGATTAATACGATTTTATTTCTTTTTAATTAGTATAACGATTGTGTCAGCCCTGAGTTAGTTCGATTCATTTCTGTCTGGTTTGATTCGGAAACGATGTTGCATGCCTTGAATTAGTATAGTCATTTGTCTATGCGTTGGATTAGTATCAAAGATTGGTTTGATATAGCTCTGTTAGTTTTGAATTAAAAAACGATTCTGTTAGTTTTGTTTTGATTCAACAACGATGTTGCTAAGTTCTGAATTGACATAAACTATTGCATTTGTGTTAAGTGAATACGAAAGATTTGTTTGATCGATTATAGTCTGTTTCGATTGGAATTGATTCAAAAAAATGATTTCGTTGGTTTTGAATTGTCAAAATGATTCTGTCTGTTTCAAATTGGTAATAAAAAGGTTGGTTGACAGATCACATATATCCCTGTTACCATTCGGTTAATTGAACACGATTTCGTTTGTTTCAAATTGGCATAAAGGATTTGGTTACTTATAGCATGAATGATTTGCTTTGCTTTAAATTAGTAATTAAGGATTTGTTTAAGAGGTTGAATGAATTTTTGTTTATCATTTGGATTGATTTAAAACGATTTTGTTTGTAAATATGACCAGCTACAAAATCGTGAGATTCTGTAGCTAGTCATAAAATTTAGATTTTTGTTAATTTTACAAATAAAAAAATATCTAAACTTGTTTATTCTTGTCCACCCATAGGTACCTACGAATTTCAATGGCCAATTGGACATGCTGTGGTAGTTTAGAACATGCTTTTTGTGATATAGTTTTGTTTTAATTTGTTAGTCATAGGCAAAAATAGAGACTTGGGAGATTGTTCCTAGATTTTTTTTGTAAACAGTTTTTGATAATTCCCACAGGGATGTTTTACCCTATGGCCTTTATATACTCATTTATTTGTGTAATGAACCGATGACTGTTGGGAGAAAAAAAACTATGGATTTATAATGATACAGGCTTGAATGGAAGTGGATCTTTTGTAACAGCTTTAGCTTTCAATTTATCATACTTTCGTTCAGGTTTTGTGCATTTTAATTTGTGATCAAGTTATTGACTACTTTAGATATCAAGACTTGTTACAGGTTAATGTGTTGTGATTTGAATTCTGTTCATATATTATGTATCTCATTTTTAGTACAACAATTACTTTGTTTCAATTTAATGAGTAAAGGTTTATCTTTTTCATTAAATGAACTGTTCTGTACAAATCTTCGCACAAGGATTTATCTAATTGTGATGATTTGTAAATTATAAAATTGCTGTCGTTTTATGTCTTGTTTGTTCTGTCATTAATATTCAAAGAGCACTGCTACTTCTTGTTTACAAGAAGCTTGTGGATAATCTGGTGCGAGTTTCCTCCCATCAAATAGATAAATCAACTACTGTGCACAGGACAAATAGGAAGCGTTACTTCAGGTTAGTTCGTTATTTGGAATTTAATAGTTAATAAATTAGAGAATTCTCAGTAGTTTAGATAGATACATAGTTCCGTTTTATAGTTAGGATTATTATTATTCAGTTTAGATAGTTTTCATTTCGTTCCTTTCTCATAAAAATTATAAAAAGTCAAAAATAATAATTTCGCTGTCATAAGACATTTTACCATTGATTTTTGCAAATTTAGATCAAAATTTGTATTCTGTAAGTACTGTAAATATATAATTGTGATCTAATTCTATTAATAACTGAACTTTTAATTTTATAGAATTATTATTGTATAATAGTAGTAAGTAAGCTGTATATATTTATTTCAGACTTGTATATAGTTTGTTGTAGTTGCTTTTTCCACTTAGATTAGTTTCTTTAGTTTAGTTTTTCTTTCGTGTTCTTAGGACTTAGATCGGCCAACGAAGCCACTAAACTCATTGGGGTGGATCATCCCAAATGGATTGGGTTATTTAGACAACCCCATACTGGATCCACTCCTCCAGTTGACGAGTGTTCATTTTCTCTCGTCAACAAAGCTGAACGACGAAGAAGCAGAAAATAGTATAGAAGCTGAAAAAGGCAGAGGAGACATGGAGCTATAACAGACCATATCAGAGATAGAGCAAGTAAGTAAAGTTTTGTAAGATTCATTCAAGGTGGTAGGGTGGTTCTAGGGACGATTGCAGTCCTCTAATTTCTAGTTGGTGCTAGAAGATATTTTGGGAGTTGGTGCTTCCATATAGTGGGTGATAGAGAAACCTAGGAGTTGGTGATTCCATCTAGTTGGTGCTAGAGAAATATGAGAGTTGATGCTCTCTGGAAGTTGTAGCTTGATATTAGAGGTTGTAGCCTCATATTTGAGTTGGAGCTCAAAGACTGTGATGTACATGAAAGTTGGAGCTTGATTGACATCCTAAGAAGAAGAGGTTTTCACCCTTTATGGGTTTCC
>JZKD02S2133081.1:98048-118250 GCA_000966675.3 Picea glauca
GTTATATTTCCAACAAAACAATCATAAGGGTTTCTGCTATCATAAAAGGAAGACTTTGTTTGCAGTTTGAAGAAATCTCTGTATAGACTTAATCAAGCTCCAAGAGCTTGGTACTCAATATTGGACAAGTAC
The DNA here is from genome assembly GCA_000966675.3 of Picea glauca. Classification (NCBI taxonomy): domain Eukaryota; kingdom Viridiplantae; phylum Streptophyta; class Pinopsida; order Pinales; family Pinaceae; genus Picea; species Picea glauca. The sequence continues at coordinate 98,181 of JZKD02S2133081.1, forward strand.
TTACAACAATAAGGATTCATAAGGGGAAATGACGATAGTAACCTCTACATAAAAGTGGATCAATGTAGTATGATTATTATTGAAGTATATGTTGATGACATCATCTTTCTAAGTGATGATGATAGATTGAGTTAGAAGTTTTCCAAGGATATGCATAATGAATTTGGAATGTCCCTACTTGTGAAGTCGAATTTATTCTTGGGACTCCATATATCTCAGCTAGATGAAGGAATTTTCATTTCCCAAACCAAGTACATTAAGGAAATGTTAAAGAGGTTAAAAATGGAAGACTGTAAACCTGTGAGTACTCCTATGGTTACCAGTTTCAAGTTGAGCAACGATGATAAATATAAATAAGAGGATCAAAGACTCTACAGATCAATGATTGGTAGTCTACTCTATGACAACTTCAATACCATATGTAATTCAAGCGGTTGGACAGGTCACAAGATTTCAAGCGACACCAAAGGAAACCCATGTTCTAGAAGTGAAAAGGATCTTCAAATATCTTAAAGGAACAACATATTTTGGGCTATGGTATCTAAAAGGAAATGAATTAACTATGGTCTCCTACATGGATGCATATTGGGCAGGAAGTGTTGATGATAGAATAAGTACAAGTGGAGTATCTTTCTACTTAGGTGACTACTTAGTGTCCCGGTTGAGCAAGAAGCAATTTGTAGTATCCTTATCCACAACAAAAGTAGAATATATGAAAAGAAACAACATGTTGCACTTAAATCGTCTGGATGAAGCAAACCCTGAAAGACATACAAGTGAGATATGATGATCCTATTCTGATACTTTGTGACAACACTAGTTCTATAATCATCTCCAAGAATCCATTGATTCATTCCAAGACCAAACATATTCCTATTAAGTTCCACTTTCTCTGGGAACAAGTCACATAAAAGAATATCAAGTTGGAGTACATTGGGGAAAAATAAAATATTGCAGACATATTCACAAATCCTCTTCCTAGGGAGATCTTTGAGTATATTCGACAAAATCTGGGAGTGATTTCTGATCCAAATTGATTTCCATATTCTTCCACATGAACAAAAAGGGGAATACTATCAGTGGGAGTTACCCTTTATGATTTATGTCAAAGGGGGAGAGAAAAATAGTAAAACTATAAGCATGAAGATAGGGGGAGTCGACACAAAGAAAAGAGGACAATATAATCATTGAGACTAAATCACGAAGATAGGGGGAGCACAATTGTGTTACTAAGTTACCATCAATGCCAAAGGGTGAGATTGTTGGAAAATTGGTTTTCATTGATGTCAACCTTAGAAGAATCCCTAAAGGGAATCCCAAAATATCCCAAAAGTGATGATGATGTGTCCACTTGAATAATCCTTGAAGATCCTTGACATAAGTGTATATAACTCGAAAGTGGTCCCCTTATGGTGTAATTTTTAAGCATGTCCCTCACGAGATGAGATAACATGTGGTTGTTTCCACGTGACCACTTTGATTTGTACACAAAAATATCCTTGAAGAAACCATAAAACCAAGTGAATAAGCTCCTAAAGTCAAGTGAATAAGCCCCTGAATCCAAGAGAATAATCCCCTAAAGTAAAGTAAAGAATCCCCTAAGGTCAACCATCCTTAAGGAAGAGGTGCAACCCAAAAGTTGCGACCCTTGGTCACACCCCTCATGTGCAGAAGACTCATATAAATAATAGGAGCCTCATTTGGAATTTTTATAGCACTAATTTGACCTATCTAGGGAAGAGGAACAAATTTCATCCTAGAGGAGTGAATTTCCAAGGGAAGATGACATGAAGAAGGGCGAAATTCCAAGGGAAAATGAAGTCGTGTGATGATTTGTTCTAGGGTTTTCTTTGAAGTTCATATTGGATATTTGGATATAACATTTTTTATAGAACGGTTTAGATATTGAAACTTGGATTTGTTTCAAAATATATAGTGAAGAATCTTGAGTATGAATTTCAGGTCTTCACTCATTACAAGTTTGGAGTTATACTCATTGGAAGTTGAGGTTTTTAAAACTAGGGTTTTCTTGTTCAAAATGAGTCATCTTGCCATTTTTGCTATAAAAAAATTCCGGGGATGATTAAGGAGAGAAACTTGTAGAAATTTCAGAAAATATATTGAGGAATATTGGGTACAAGTTTCATATCCTGATTCATTACTGGTACGTAGTTATACTTGTTGGAAGTTAGGGTTTGTGATTAATCCAGAAACTAGTCCCAAACATGTGTTCGAGATAAAAAAAATTATATCTGAAGCTTGGTAGGTCCAAATCGAATTCCACTTATTGAATTAAAATTAGAACATATCCTAATATTTTAGGTCCAAGTGTCAAAATCAGAAACAAAAAATTGAGCTTGTGGAGAATCTTACAAGTTTCTAGATTTGAGGTACAATTCTGAGCAGTTTTGTACGTAGATTTAGGAAGTGATTTTGGGATTGTATTTGAACGTTGATTTGATTTTGTATTATCATTTAAAATATTCCAATGTGATTGGTGTCTCCTTCCAGTAGGTGCTGGAAAACTCAAGGAGTTGGTTCTTCCTTGAAGTTGGTTCTTGTAAAATATTGAAACTACTTGAGAAAAGTTTATGTGGTTTTCTCCCAGTTGGATTTCCATGTAAAAATATATGTACAATGTGTATGATTTTATGTGAAGATGAATGACATGATTAATGGTTAATTTTTATGTAATGATTGAAGGTTAAAATTGTTGAAATAACTTTATACTGATTCACCCCCCCCTCCCTCTCAATATTCTTGATTATTCTAACAATAATTATGTTTTTCAACTATGATGTTCTTGTTTTAACTTTGCAACAAATTGAATATGATATAAAATACTTATTCTTATGCATAAAAGAATGATATATCCCTCTCACTTGAGAAAGTGTGGGTAGGTTGAACTCCATCCTTATGTCTTGTACACTTTTCTCCATCAAATCAATGAATGTTTCAACTATAAAATTAAGTAAAGTTTTTGTTTTTTTACAAATTATATTCAAGTGCTTGAGATAATTCTTAAGATTTTAAATGTATACTCTCCAACACATTTTCTAGATCTCAAACCTCCAATGGCATCCTTTCCTTCTCAACACGAAAAGTTGGCATACTTTATCATAAACCCTCATGACACCTCTAATGGTCGCACTCAAGTTATGGAGAAGATATGTATTTTGATTGATCTCTTACACAATATACATGTAGGTTTTAAAAATGTTTTACTAATTACATATAATTTAGCTTCTAATTAAGAGATCCTTAATTTTGGTTGGTTGTTTTCTTTACCTTGTTTCTCCATGCCATACTCAATTATTTCACAAATTACATGATGTAACCTGACCTTGTCTTTATATGTCACAATGTTAAGATCAATATATTGTGTTGTGGCCTTAAAGTTACTCTCTTCATCTAGGACTTGAACCTTATTATTCTTAGGGAAATTGCCTTTACCTTCAAAATTTCATGTTCTTTTATCTAATTTGAAAGACATGAGTCAGGTTTCAAGCCTATGAATTAAATTTATCTATGGGATTAAGAAGAATGTCTTGGCTCAAGTACTTCTACTTTCTCTTATCTACATCTTATTGCAATGGTTCGTTGTTTTAACCTCCCTCCTTACTACTACTAACTTGATCATCCATGTCACCTTTAATGGGATTTAAGGTACCTTTTGAATATCTATAATTAATTGGACATTGTAGAGAATGACAATGGGATTTTAGTAAATACAATATTATTTAAAAATTATGTATTGACAAGATCTACTACCATTTTCCACTGAGTTTGATATGGTGGAATTTGATTTATTTTATATCCCTTAACCTTATTTTTCTTCCCTCCCTCAAGGGGGTATTCATCCCCATAACAATTTTCATCCCCTACTACATTTCCTCCAATTGGGATCTTTGTTGTTGTAGATTATAAGACCTTTTCTTTCTTGATTTTTTATTCTTTTATTGGATCTTCAGAGGTACTCTCCCCTTTGGCTTCACCTTTAGGTGACAATGTATGTTCTAATATAACCCTAAAGTGGGATTGAAGTATAATTGTAATATGTTGATATGTTAGAAAATTTTGATTGTACCTAATTATAATATTCTTCATTGTCTCCTTTCCATCAAAACCTAATGGAGTTTTTAACTCATAGTCGAACCTTGGCCGCTATTCTTCTTGCATATCAATTCCAAATTTTTAGGTTTTGTATCCATACTCAAGGTCCTTTGTGTAATCATAATCATGGTATCCTACATTTTCCATGTATTGGGCAAATTTTCACATGGGATGATGGTGAATACTTTGTCTTGCAAATGTTGATTTGAGGTATTTAAGATAAACTACGTTACCCCTTGAAAATGTGTGCTCCATTTCACATTTTCATGGGAATTTCTTTCTCACTGAGAACAATAGAAGATCCTTGGAATCAAGTAGCAGTTACAATTTGATAAAAATTTTATGGAGGTATAATTCAACTTGTTTGGGTAAGGACATAATTTTTCAAGGCATTTCTTGCATATTTGGAGGTACACTCTTTGTATGAGGATATTCCATGTGGAATTATGAATCCATTCTATGCACTCAAAGGAAAAAGGAGTAAAATGCCCCACATTGGAGGAGATACAGAGAATACGTCAATTTTGACCCTTGGAATGCATTAGATTAAATTATATATAAATTTTAAATTATGTGAATATGATAGTATGGATTCCTAGTGTGGAGCTCAAGGCCAAGGCCAAACTATTGAATGGATAGGCATGTATGATGGAAATATATGTATATGGACCATGTGGTAGGGTTTCCACATTAAACTCAAGTTATGTAAATATTAATGTTGGAATATAATATACAATAGTCCAATATGGTTGTGAAGAGAATGATAGGGGATTTGAGTCCACTAGAGGGGAACATTAAAGGAGGCTTATGGGAAAAAATCCTTTATTTCCAAGTGTTAGACTTAGAACTCATATATTTCTACTATATTCCTTAAAGAAAACAATCCACTTTATTTGAATTACCAACCAATCATTGAATGCATGTAATAGGTTGGAAGGGAAAGCCTTTTCACATAGTTATGGGAGCATGGGATAATTATAATCGTCATGGGAAGTGTAAGATTCCTGCATTCCCCTAGTCAAGTTAATTTCAATCATCATTTCCACCAATCCTCTCATTGCTATTGACTCTAGCATTGTGGAGATAACTCTCACATTCATGCTCTACATAGTTCATGTTGTGTTCTCCATTGCCACCCTTACCAATCTAGAAATTAAACAAAAATAGGTATTGTGAAGGAAAAAATTGCAAACTTGGGGTGGAATGTATTTGGATATAGGTGAGAATAAAGGCTAGACAAGATAGAAATTTATCACCCAATATTTATTTATTTTCTCTTTGGATGCTTGAGACCCAAGTATTGTTATTGTAGGTGATTCTCGAGAAGCATACAATAGATTGGGATATTTTTTACCACATTAAAGAGCACTAGAGGGGAGAATATATTTGAGGGACTGTCGAGTTGAAAAAGATAATATATTCCTTGTGTTGTGTGGGGCAATGAAAGAGAGTTCATTTGTTGTTGAAGATTGAATGAGATGCCCATAATGCATTGTGGTGAGTAGATTGGATAAGCATGAGAGATAGAAGCATGTATCTTAGTTACTTTACCCTAGTGGCCTCATATCTTGACTTGGTAATGGTATTTGCATTGATTTTATATTTGGGTGGGAAATTGCAATTTATCTTTGCAGCTAATTACAAATAAGTATGTTGTCATTCTGTATGAATATGAAACTAGTCTCTATTATAAACTTTTTATGTATTATGTATTCCATTTGTGATTATTTTTTACTTTGTTCATGGGAATCTCTTTGTCATGAAATTTTGAGAATCCATGCTAGTTTAATCTGCTACATTCTTTTAATTTTCATTGTGCATGCAATTGTTTTTCATTTTGTTCCTTTGGGGGATGTTCTTTTTGGTGGTATTATGGGGATTCACCTATGAGGCCTATTCAAGGATACTTTTCCCAAGGTTGGGAGTGATGGAAAAAGACATTGTAGTGTGGTATTAGAGTTATTGGTCCTTTTGGAGAGGTTTTGTTTGTTGTTATTACAAGAAAATCGCCTATGAGAGACAAAATTTGGAATCCCTATTTGTGGCTACCCATCCAAAGGTTGGAAGTGATGTGTTATGGGAATTATAATTAAATGAAAACATAAATAGATCTCCCTAGATCCACCTAGATCTAGAACAACACAGAACAAAATATGACACTTTCCCTAAGCTCTAACTATTGAGTTTACTAGTTAACAAGAGATAGACAACATATTGTTTGAATGTTGCTTCCTCCTGCCATTGTCATCCTAGCTCCACTCTGGTGATCTTGTGATATTGAATATACAAGGGAACACAAGCCAACCAAAGTGAAAGAAATCCAATATACTCAACAAGAACTTATGCATGTGATCAAGGAATCATACAATAAATCAAGACAAGTTTTATGGGAAATAAAAATATCACTGTATTATATTTAAAGTCAAAGTGGAGATTACAACCAAAGCCTTGATGTTGCAAGGTTCCCTCTCTATGACCCTTTTCTCCAACACACACACTTTCTCCAACCTTGAATGAAGAAGATCCACAATGACTTGATGAATTGAAATGAAGCCCTCAAGTATGAACTGAAGTAGAATTCCTCATCCAATTCTTAGCCTATTCAATATTAATATTGCTTGAATAAACATTATCCTTTTCCATGAGAAATACATCTTTATATAAGGAAGAGAGAGATGGTTTAAGAGATTAGGATAATCCCACCAAATCAAAGAAGCAAGTAAGATCCCAACCATACAGATTCCATCTCACCTTCTAGAAGATCCCCTTCTAGAACCTTCATGAAACTCGACCTTTTCTTAGTCTTTTGACATCGTCGCACCCTAGTTGTAGAGAAGTATGAGAAAACATCACAACCCAGTTTTAGAGCAGGGGGTGATGATCAAACATCGTCTCATCCTGTGTATGGTGTATCCTGCGACGACCTTCCTTAATAGGGTTTTTGAGAAGAGAAAGTCAGTCACTTTCCTCATGAAGAAAGGCTCTTTTGGGGAACATGAACACATGTTGTCAATGGATCACTAGGGTGAACAAAATAATGTGTAACATAATGCCCCCAAAAGTATGAGGCTGAAACTTGTGACAGACGAAATACTTTGTAGAATGTGTGTGTCGAAAACAAGGAGCGCATCGATTGGGAACCTGGAAACAGTCAAGAATCAACATAATAATATACCATTGTCCGAGGTAGGCATTCCCATACTCAAATTAAAAAATTTCAAATGAATCATGGCCACTAAATATACATTTTGGATCCATGTCTCCGTGAATCAAGATAACCACCCAGAATACACTATGGATCTATGCTATAAAGAATTCAAATACAGACATATCCACGAGATGTACAAAGTGGATCTATGTGTCAATACAAATCATGAATACTCCGTCACAACTTGGACCAGAATGGATGATCCAGGGTCTTCATTTCCATCGTCCTTAAGTACTAATCTAACCATGCGATTACAGGTGTTGAAGTTGAACATGGTAGAAACCATTTGATTACCGGTCATTAATGAAAATCGTTAACAAGTGCAAGGGAAAACACCATTGATGTCAATGACACCCAAGGTACTCTAGTACAATCCAACGAATGTGAATAAATGAGTGGATGTCGAACATTCGATGGAATATTCCAATCAGGGGTCAATGATATGAACCCACTGTCGAAAGCGAAGAAACCTGCCATTGAGGCATTCAGGCTCCAAGGTAGTGAATGATTTCTAAGTCTTGTTCCTAGATAATGAGCTGAAGTCGATAGGAAAATACTCATCACAAGAGAGCCTTGATGTATCCCCCATCAATGACATGAAATAAGTAACATATTTGAGGTAGATCATAGTGTGAAGTGATTTGAAACTAACACAGGGAAGGCCGACATGGTAGAATATTTATAAATGCATATGGCTGACTCAATAGGAGGCTTATTAAGGTTGGACTTCTCTTGAACATATGAATGACATGACAATGGTATTGGAAACATTGACTCAAGGAAGACCCAACATATGGACATGCGGATGGTCAAGCAAGAGACAAATGGATTTCCCAACCTGGATACAATGAGGAAGGGGGGTGTCATGTTCAATAGGGACTATTACTACCACTAACATGGATACAAAGACATATTTCTTTCCCAAATTTTCCCCCACCATTTCTGGCGAGTACCTCTTTATTTTTACACAAGCGCGAGGAGGATAACATATACTTGTTGATGTAAGCTCATCCTTCGGATGAGTCCCTCGGAGTATGTTTAAAAAACCATAAGAAGGAGTGGTTCAGTCCCATATGGATATTTTGATGTTTGTTTAACGAGTCCAAAGAAAGAAAACTCAGGGGGTTTTCATGTTTAGAGAGTCTGAAAAACACTTAAAGATAACTCCATAAGTTCCTTTTTCGTAAAGTAGTCTGAGGAGACCAAAGAGATAAAATACCACTCAACAAACGTTTTCTTCAAACACTTTTACGAGCATGAAAAGAATAAGGTCGCTCGACAATATTTTTCGTTTTTACGGAGCATCAAAAGAGCTTAAAGGATACTCCATAGGTTTCATTTTTTGTGCTACCATTACAAGTTCGAAAAAGCGATAAAAGTATACTCGGTTACATTCTCATTGATTTTTGAGCACGAGAAAGAACAAAAACTAAGCTCAGAGTTTTTCCTGAAAACCCCTAAAAGGATTTGTACATGCGAAAAATGTATAAAAACAAACCAAAAAGTGTATCCTTGTTCAATGTTTTACTCCTAGAATTTTCATATGCAAAAAGAAACACTTGTAAATTCGTTAGGATCTTAGGTTTTAGGTAAAATATATAAAATAATATAAAATATAAATGAAAAAGTGAATAAATCAATAAAAATGGGAAAAAACCCCATTTCACTATTCCATTGCTATTTCACCCAAAATTTTCTCTGAAACCCCCTATTTACCTCAATTTTACACTGCGGATTACAGAGGGCATGGTTGATCATTTGACGACTGATCTCCAAGGAACAGGTAATTTTCATCTCTTTCAAGTTTTCATGGATCAAAATTTGTTTTTGATTGGTTAAAAATAAACTTTTGAGTTAAGTTTTACAGGGTACCTATGCGCGGAGGTTGTCGGAGGCTACTAGCAGAGCACCGTGCGACATTATTGCACTGGATTGGTCAAGTAGGATGCGATGTCTAAGGGTCGTCGTAGGCTTCCAATGAGACATAGTGAGACGATCTCTGTAAATGAAGAAAAAAATGGGAGAAAGACAAAAAATATAAATGAACTTCCAAACCTAGGGAGTCTAGATGGATCACCCATAGACTCTGAGAGTGAAATTTATCAGAGGAAGGAAGGCTAAAGGAAACTGGGAAGCAAAAAATCAAAAGGAGGTCGTATCCCTAGTATGGTTGCCAATTTTTTTTATGGGACTTATCAGTAAATGCAGACATAAACAGATCTCCCTATATCCACCTAGATCTAGAACAAAATAGAACAAAATATGACGCTTTCCCTAATATCTAACAATTGAGTTCACTAGTTAGCAAGAGATAGACAACATAACGTTTAAATATCATTTTCTCCTTCCATTGTCATCCTATCTCCACTCCGGTACTCCTGTGATATTGAATCTACAAGGGAACACAAGCCAACCAAAGTGAAAGCAATCCAATATACTCAACAAGAACTTATGTTTTTGATCAAGGAATCATACAATAAAACAAGACAAGTTTTATGGGAAAGAAACATATCACTGTATTATATTTAAAGTGAAAGTGGATATTACAAAAAAATCCTTGATGTTGCAAGGTTCCCTTTCAATGACCTTTTGCTCCAAAATACACACTTTCTCCAACCTTGAATGAAGAAGATCCACAATGACTTGATGAATTGAAATGAATCCCTCAAGTATGAACTGAAGTAGAATTCCTCATCCAATTCTTAGCCTATTCAATATTAATCTTTCTTGAATGAACCTTATCCTTTTCCATGAGAAATCCCTCTTTATATAAGGGAGAGAGAGATGGTTGAAGATATTAGGATAATCTCTCCAAATTAGAGAAGCGAGTAAGATCCCAACCATACGGATTCCACCTCACCTTCTAGAAGATCCTCTTCTAGAACCTTCGTGAAACTCGACCTTTTATTAGTCTTTTGACATCGTCGCACCCTAGCTATAGAGAATTCTGTGGAGACGTCACAACCCCAATTTAGAGCAGGGGGTGATGATCAGACATCGTTGCATCCTGTGTATGGTGCATCTTGCGACAATCTTCCTTAATAGGGTTTTTGAGAAGAGAAAGTTAGTCACTTTCCTCATGAAGAAAGGCTCTTTTTGGTAACATGAAAACATGTTGTCAATGGATCACTAGGGTGACCAAAATAATGTGTAACATGATGGGAAGGGACACTATAGTGTGGTATCATATTTCATATTGATAGAACTAGCGTTGTATGGGACAAAACTAGATTGTATAATAAGAAATTATAGTTTTCATATGAAGTGTTTGAAAAAAGGTCTTTTTAAAAAAAAGGAAGTTTGGAAGCCATATGTTTGACAAAATGTCAATGAGGATGAGGATATCTTCTTTACTGGAAGGATGCGAGCTAGATTTGGGAAAGTTATAATGTTCATTTCTAAAACCATTGAAGGTTTTATCACCTCGTTGAGCACAAAGAACTTACATGGCTAATTAAATTTGAAACCAATCCTTTCCTTCATAGTTTTCACATACTCAAGGGTTCCTTTGCACTTAGCCAAAATTCCCTTGATATTTCATCACTTGGAAACCTTTGTGAATTCTTAAAACCTTTTCCTTTTCTTCTTTGTTTTAACTTTCCTTTCATCTCGAGTAAAAAATTGGACCCTCCTTCCCCTATTCAAGGTGTTTCCTTGGCCTAATTTCAATATCAAACTCGATTCCTCAATCATTCCCCTTATCACCTATTGGAATTTTTACCTTGGCTTGATTACAAGAACATGTTTCATTCATAAATTTGACCCCTTGTTTCCTGTTTGAACTATTGTATTTTCCCAATTTCAACATTAGACCCAATTCTTCAATCAAGCCCCTTCTCACCTATTTTAACTATTGCCTTCACTTTTTTTTTGAATTAGATCCAATTCCTCAATTGGGCCCCTTCTCACTTGTTAGAACTATTGCCTTGGATCGATTTCAAGATCAAGATTTATTCCTCAATTGGGTCGCTTACTTCCTATTCAAATTATTTACTTGGCCTGATTTCAAAGTTCATTCCCAATTCTTTAATTCCCCCCCTGCCGCCTAAATTCAAATAAGTTTGAATACATTCATATTTAAAGGAAAATGAAGGTTCATATCTGAAGAAGTAGGGATACCAATGAATATAAGATGCAAGGAAAGGAATTATTGCATGGGAAACATAATCAATTTAAGTTATAACTTGAATTCATGACCTTAATTTTGTGGGATTAAGGGATAGTGCTGGACCCAAAGCATAAATTAAACCATAATCCAAAGAGTTTAACTAGAAACCTATGAGACATTGAAAGGTTTCTCATTGGTTTCCCCAAAGATGATTTTCTAACTTAATATTGGGTGTGTCTTTTCCCCAATGACATATAAGCCAGAGACATTTATCTTTTATGAAGAATTTTTTTCTTTTGAGAGTTCAATTTTTTTAGCAGCTAAAGAGGGGAAAACAGAGGTGAATGCCATAAAAAATTGAAAACATGCTTGGTGCATCAAGGTTTCTCAATAAAAAATAGCATTCTCCTCCTTCCACTTCTCATCTCTTTAATTCTTATTGATTTGTAAATTATCATGGATATTCCATTGGAATAGTTCATGACAACAAATCTTGTACTATTATGAAATATTAGATTATGCAATTTATTTCCTTAGATCCCATATTAGTTATTACTAGCTTATTTCTCAGATTTATGAAAATAATTGAAAACAAAAATAAAATAAATGAGAAAAATATACACACCATCCACACAAATGAACACAATATATATCCAGGGAAACCCAATGCGGGAGAAAACCCTCTATAAGGTGAGACCTATGCTCTTCTCTCTTTTCTTCAATTATGAATAACAAGTACAAAGAAAGGGGAACTCATTATGGAGTTACCTTTGACACTGTGGCATGAATGGTTGTTATAGAATCTCTTACCTCCTCTATTATGCTCTCAAAGTACCACTCCTAGATACTCTGCTCAACTATGGAACAAGTACAATACAAAAGAATGGAACCCATTCTCTTCCTAGTGGCTCGGTATTTAACATAGACCAATAGCCATCTAGGGTTAGGGTTTTTGCATCATCAACCCTGAATTAATGATAACGTTTTGGACCTTCTAAATTATTCTTTAAAGTACACATGTGGATACCTCTACATGTGTGAGTAATTTGGGTTAAAGTGGCATCCACTCGTACCATGGTGGTCAACAAGGTAGGTCAACTTATGAGAGGCATAAATTTCACATACAAGATTCGATTGAGGTGATCTTCACACCGTTGGAAAGGTCTTGGTGTGTATATCAACGTAGAGGGTGTTTGGACAAGTTTATGACTTTGTAACCCCAAAAAATGTTATTCAATGTCTCAAAATGGCTCCATAAGGTTCCAAACCCCAATTTTCCAATGTGGGACCTACCACTAAAATGGCCTTGCAATCCAATTCCTCCTATTTCTTCCACCCAAAAAATACTAACATAGATGAAAAATTGTATGATGATCCATTCTAGATCATACCTCCCTATTTAGGGAGACTTTTTGTTCCAAAAATTAAAATTTTCCTCTACCTTCTCCCCAGAGTACCATTTTTCTTTTCCTGGAAGTTGTCCTTTCAACCCAATCTACCAAAGGTCATGTTGCCCCTGTCATATAGTTTTGGAATTATTCTACAAGGCTAATTATTCTATCAACTCTACCTGAGCATCTGATGCTAAGTCACCTATGGTAGGTATGACCTGCTCTCCTCTCGATTCAACATCGAAGGGTCATAGAATTTCAAATTCTCCACATTCACTACTGAGTACATGTGCATGTATGGGGGTAGACCGATTATATAGGTGTTATCTCCAACCTTCTTCAATACCTCAAAAGTTCCATACCACATATCCTTGATCTTCTTAGCAAGACCTTGTAGTCTTTCCTTGTTCAACTATAACCAAACGTTGTCTCCCAATTTGAATGGCTTCTCAGTTCTATGTTGATCATGTATGGCCTTATACTTTTCTTGTTACTTCTTTATCCTCTCATGCAATTGCAAATTGATCTATCTAATCTTTTCAAAAAAATTATCTGCTTTCAATTCTTCTCCTTTTATGTCCTCCCTCACTCCTCCTTAATATCCATATGAAACATCTAAGGGTGAAGGTGGAAAATATCTAAATAAAATTTCAAAATGGGACTTACCATTAGAATTGAAGTTCTCTGTTATAAGAGTGTTGAATATAGATCATATTTTCATCCTAGGCATTTGTATTCTTTTAATTGTAACCCCTCAAAAGTTGTAAAGAATTCTTGTTGACTACTTATATCCGTCCATCCGTCTATGGATGGAATGTTGTAGATTTCTTCAACTTCATTTACATATCCTCCCAAAGTGTAATCCAAAAGGCATTGAGAGATTTGGTATCCATGTTTGAGATGAGGCTCCTTGGTATCACAAAGTGCACCCATACCTATTTAAATTACACGTTTGTTGCTTCTTGTCCTATGATAGTATTTTTACAAGGCGTAAGAATGCACATCTTGTTGAACCTATGAACTACCAAAAATGAATAGTCATTTCCCTTCCTGGTTGTTGGAAAACCACCGACAAAATCCATGGAATTGATTTCCCAAGGTTGAGTGGATATAGGTAAGGGATGGTATATACCTTGCTTCCTATTACTAGGCTTTTTGGTACAAAAAATCATGCATCCTCTAATATATTGAGCTGCATCTTCTTGCATTCTAGGAAAATACACATAAATTTGTAAGTTAGAGATCATCTTCCCAATACCAAAATGTCATGTAATCTTGGAGGTGTGAGCCTCTCTAATAAGCTGCAATAATTCACCTTTAGGAACATAGAGCTTGTCTAGCTTGTAGAGAAAATCACTATGGAGATGATAGTTATCCTTATCGTCACCTTCTTCCACATGAATTTGGCCTTGTAGTTGCTTAAAAACCTCTTTGAAGTCCTCCTCTTATGTGTATTAATCTTTGTATGAATCATGGGTAAAAGGATCCATGTGCATAAGAGGTCCCAAATATGTAATATTGGATGTGGGCGGACTTGAAAGAATGCATGCCAACATATTATGTTTCCCTTCTTGTATTTGATGACCAAATGTAATTGTATGAAAACCTCATCCACTTGTAATGTCTAGTTTGTTGTATCTTTATTTAGGCCTGAAATTGATGCAGTGGTTAGTGATCAATCTTTATAATGGTTTCCTTTCCCATTAGATAGTGCTTCCACTTCTTTACAAATTGAACCAAGGTATATAGTTCCTTATCATATGTAGGGTAGTTCAAAACTCCCCAATGAAACATCTCAGAATGATAGCATATTGGCTTACCTCCTTGCATCAAAACTGCTCCCAAGGAACACCCACTTGCATCTATATCCACTTCAAAGGGATTATGCAAGTTAGGAAATGTGAGAATTGGTGCTTGACTAATTTTCCATTTTAGATCATTGAAATTTTTATGTTTATTCTTTCCCCATTGGTTGCTATGGTGTGGAGTGGTGCAACTACCACTGAAAAATATGCTATGAACTTCCACTGGTACTGTGTTTCCCCCAAAAATATCCTAACTTCAGTTACATTAGTAGGACCTCTTCATTTCATGATGGCCTCCATATTTTCAGGATCTATCTTGAGCTCCCATCCACCTATCACATACCCCAAATACACCAATGATTAATGAAAAAACTCACATTTCTCAAGGTTAGCCAACAATTGGTGATTTTCAGAGTCTCTAACACCTGCATGAGATGTCATATGTTCTCCTCCTAGGTAGATATATAAGCCAATATATCATCCAAATACACTATAACTAATGAATATAAATATGGGTGCAATATATCATTCATGAGTCTCATAGTTGGTGCATTACATAAACCAAATGACATGACCAACCATTCATACAAACCTTGCCTTGTATTGGATGTGGTGTTCCATGTGTCTTCTTCTTTGACACATACCTAGTGGTATCCCGATTTGAGGTCCAAATTGGTGAAGTACTTGACATGTTGTAACTGGTCTAACAAATCATTGATCATGGGTAGAGGGTACCGATTCTTTACTGTAATATTATTCAAATTTTTGTAGTTGATACACATTCGTTAAGTCCCATCCTTCTTGGGTACTATGATGATAGGTCACCCACAAGGTGAGGTTCTTGGTCAAATAACTCTCTACTTTATGCAACCCCCCTATTCCCCTGTAGGGCTGTGCGACCTCTCAGTCAAAGGATCTTCGATTCTCGAGTCAAATGACTCTCTCAAACCTCAATGGTATCATTATGTGACTACACACATGCCCTTTTGGCTTGCTAGTGCAGGTTTAAATGGAACCCATGAACTTCCCTTCCTCTTTCCTATGAAATCTTAGAGTGTAGCTTCTTTTCGGATAAGCCCTCTTGTGATATGACCTTGGGAAATGACGATGCAATTGTAAGCACGGCCACAAGTGGTTTGAAGTCAAACTACTTTTGGGCCTACAATGCTCCTCCATCCTCCACATGTCCTCTTGATGAAACCATGGTTTGGATTGTGGCCCACCCTCAATAACTTAAATTCTGTGCAACTCTTGTCTCTGCAATGCTATGGGATCGTTGATCTCGCGATCTTGATCATACTACCTAAAATGACGGTTCAGATCCACGTCTTCCAAATCCATGGGCCATATATGTCCCTTTGAGATCAATAGATATGATCTCTTCACAATTCCGGACTTTGGGGTTTTGAAATCTCAAACCCATCTCTCTCTCGTACTACAATCCTCTAGAGCTTACGATCTGCGGATACCTATCCCGTGAAATCACCGGTGTTGATTACTTCGAAACTCTGAAATCCATATTTCTTAAACTTTGACCCTTTCCTTCCTTGGATTTTATCTGAAGACTCTAATCCACTAACGTGTGTCCTCTTCATATCAATAGATGTGATCCCTTCGCGTATCCAAACTTTGGACTTTTCAACTCTCAACTTTTCTCTCCTCGTGAAGTATGCAGATTTATACCGTGTGTCCTCTTGAACTAACGATCAAGGATTCCATTAGGAATTTACCCAGATTGCATGGATCTATGCCACATCTCTTCTAGATCCAATGACTCTTAATCACTTCGGGGCTTCAGGGTTCGACAGTCTTAGTTCTCAACTGAAACTCCACAAAAAATTTACCCGTAGCTCACGATCTGTTGAAAAGTGTCCACCTATATATCGTCGGCACTTAGCTCTTCAGATCTTCGGGCTTTGGGTGTTTTGACAATTCAAACTTCACCTTCCTATGGATCTTTCAACCTGTCCACATGTTTCCTCCTGGATCTAACTGTCCAGATTCGCTCTGGCCCTTCGAATCTTCGCGCTTAGGAAATATCAAGTTTCAAACTTGCCTCCTCTCGGACTCACAGTATCTGACGGCTAAGATCCACTCAGGCAATCCGATGCTTGAAGTTTACCTAGAAAAATATGACATCTCAGATCTGTTCCCGCGATCGGATGACTGATATTCTACTTCGGGTTTCCGGCTCTTTGGGCTTCAAAAATCTCAGTTCTCAACCCTTGGTGAATTCTCTCTCCTGAGTGTTCATAGCGCTAAGGATCATGCACCTTACTTTGATCAGACGGTTGTTGATCCATTTCACTGTGATCCAACGACCATTTTCGCTCCTCCTCCTGAGCTTCTGATCTCTCTGACTTAGAATATTTTCTAAATTTTCAAAGGTTTCTAACCTTTTCTCCTCTTGCAAGTTTGACTCTTGGATCTTGTCAACACTTGTGAAAGTGTTATCCCTTATAATCTTCATCCTTAAAGGGATTTTTTATTTTCAATGCACACCTTGCATTCTTTGGATTTCAATAACTCGGATCAAAGGATTTCTTGAAAATAAATTCTTCTCGCCCACTTGACATTCCTCTGTTTCAGGTTCTTCAATGCTTGGTCACTTCTTGAAGTTGTGCACAACTTGCACCTGGTCTAAGTTTCCTTTGTTCTCTCTAAACTTCTTTGAATCAATCTGAGACTCAATCGACACACTCCTTGCATTCGAGATGCACACCTTGCATACAAGTGTAAGAAGAGAAACAATTGAAACTCATCCAGTTTTGTCATGAACTCACACAGTCAACCTCTTGAACAATCATACATGAAAGAAAATGAAAATAACCATATACATAGAATATCACATTCATTCAATCACACGTTAAATGAACATAGTCCAAGGATTTTGGGACAATTCTGTCTATTCTATTCCTTCATAAAAAAAATTACATAGTATTTATTCTACTCTACTTTGTTCTACTGATCTCTCTCTGATCTCTATCTCCTTCTCTCTATTCTCATAAAAACATTTACAATGCAACAAAAAACTATCTAAGGACTAGATCCACGAGCTCTCGTCGTCCTGTCTATAACCTATCCTATCAAACTCTTAGCGTTTACCTACTTTGTCCTATTACAATAACTAGTAGTTATTGCCAGATAAGATTCAACACTCAATATCTTCAACCCCTTACAGTCCTTCATGAATTTACAAACACGACATATTTAAAAATGTTTCTTTCAAAAATATCTCAACAACTTGATTTAATTCTAAGTTAATTTCTGATTTGAAACTCTATCATGTTGAGATGTCGTTCCTTTGCCTCCACGCTTTCATTTTGACTTTAGAGGTGATGCTCCTGCATCATACTACTTTGGTTAAAATTTTCATGGACTCCTATCCATGAGCTCCTGCACTATCTTTCCATGCTTCAAAATATCAAGTTCTATGGCCCAAATTGCATCTTCCATTGGATGATCTTTCCACTTCACTAAATATTCACGATATGTCTTCCTCCTAGTATTCTTTCCATTTCTTTGTTCAATGATTTTCTCCATTTGAGGTTTTTCTGTTGTGGGAAATTTTTCTTCCCACTGAACTTCTTTTTGATCATCTGATTATCCTGACTCATCTCTCCTATAAGGATACAAGTATGCAACATTGAATATCAGTGATATCCCATCATTGTCTGGCAACTCAATTTTGTAAGCATTGGCTGTGAACTTTCTGAGAATTATGCATGGTCCTATCTTCTTCATCTTTAACTTGTTATACGTTCCTCTTGGAAACCTTTCTTTTCTCAAATGAGCTAAAACTTCATCTCCAATTTCTAATTGAACTTCTCTCCTCTTTTGATAAACTTTGTTCTTATATTTTTAGCTGATGTTCTGTAGCTATTCTCTGACTCTGTCATTGATTTTCTGCATTTATGTTGCAAAATCCTCTACTCTAGCACTTCTAAATTCATCTTGATTCAGATATCTCAACTCTGTAATCCCTCTTGGCTGTATACCATACACAATTTCAAATGGAATTTTTCTTGTGCTCCTATTCAATGAATTGTTGAATGCGGATTCTTCTTGTGCTAGAATCTGATCCCATTAATGACCTTGATCAGTGACTAAACTTCTTAACAAGTTTCCCAAACTCTTGTTTACTACTTCAGTCTTTCCATCTGTCTGAGGGTGATATACTGAACTAAAGGATAATTTCATCCCCAACCTTTTCCATAGAGTCCTCCAAAAGTGTCCTACAAATTTGGTGTCCTTGTCTGAGACTATGCTCCTCGACAATCCATGTAGTCTCACTACTTCTCTGAAAAACAAATTGTCGATGTGTGTAATATCACTTGTTTTATGGCATGGTATGAAATGTTCCATTTTTTAAAATCTGTCCACCACAACAAATATGGAATCACTCCCTTTCTGATTTCTAGGAAATCCCAATACAAAATTCATATTGATTGCATCCCATGGCCTTTCTGGAATCGGTAATGGCTGATACAAACCCGTTTTCTTTGTCTTCCTTTTGCATATTGACAAATTATACATTTGTTCACAAACATTTTCACCTATGCCCTCATGCTCGGCCAATAATACGAATTACTCAGCTATGCAAATGTCTTATCGTGATCAAAATGTCCAGCTAAACCTCCATTGTGTTTCTCCTACGATAGGTTATCTCTCATTGAGCATTTTGGTATGCATAATTGGCTTCCCTTGAACAATAATCCATCCTGGATCAAATATTTAGTCCATCGACTTCTGTCTCCCAATAAAGGATTCTTGCATGCCTCATAAGCTTCCTTAAAATATGCATCTTCTCTATACATCTCCTTGAGGTGTTCAAGCCCTAAGGTATCCACTTGGAATTCTAGTGTAATCAAACTCCTCCTTCTCAAAGAATCTACAACTTTGTTAGTAGTTCTAGAAATATGCTTAATAACAAAAGTAAAATTTTGCATAAATTCTACCCATTTTACATGTTTCTAATTCAACTTTTCTTTCCTAGTAATAAATTGCAAAGCTTGATTATCACCGTACAAGACAAATTCTTTAGGAATTATATAGTGTCTCCACTTCTTCAAAGCTTGAATCATTGCATAAAATTCTTTGTCATATGTGGAATACTTCTGCTTGGCTTCATTTAGCTTCTCACTAAAATAATCAACTAGCCTATTATCCTGACTCAAGACTGCTCCAATAGCTAATCCACTTGCATCACACCTCACTTTAAATTTCTTTCCAAAATCTGGTAAGACTAGAATTGGTTGTTCTATGATCTTCTCCTTCAACACTTTGAAAATTTTTTCATCTTCCTCTGTCAATTTAAAAGACTTGTGTTTCAGCCCCCGGGGGGCAGCTCAATTGGCAAGTGCCGTGATATAGCGTGTTATGTACGATGTGGTTCCAAGTTCAAATCCCCCCGACTTACCCGTGCCTGCGGAAGGGGCATACGTA
>JZKD02S2133081.1:146268-172693 GCA_000966675.3 Picea glauca
TCAGGGATAGGCAGGGTCAATTCAACTTAAGGATGTTGAAGAGTCTGGAAATAATAGAAAAGAAATTGGAAAAGGAGAGTGACTCAAGCAAGACAAAGAGTCGCATGACCCCTGAGAGGAAAAGAAGATCAAGGAGTGTCAGCAAACATCATCTTCACTCCCCAAATCATTCTAGTAGGGAAGCACACAGTATTTCAAGCCCATCTCCTACCAGAAAGCACAAGAGATATGGGATGGATGAATTGAAAGGAGAGATGAATAAGATTAAGCCTCCTACATTTGATGGAGAACATAAGAAGGAGGAAGATGATGAAACATGGTTTCTTGGCATGAGGAAATATTTCCAACTGTAGAATTATTCCTCTCAAGCAGAAGGAAGAATTGTGATGTATCAACTAAAAGGAAAAGCATCCATGTGGTGGGATCATCTTGTGCAGGTGCAACACATTAGAGAGAAAGATATCACATGGAAGGAATTCAAGAGGTATTTCGAGAGGAAATAACTGACTAAAAGATACTATGATAGAAGGATGAAAGAGTTTTTCGAACTCAAGCTGGGAAGCATGACCATTGATGAATACGAACATAGGTTTTTGGAATTACTGAAGTATGTTCCATTAATCAAAGATGAGGCTGTCAAGATTCAGAGGTATCTGAGTGGAATGCCACCTCCCATTGGTGACAAGATCTAGTATGATGATCCTAAGACTATGGAAGAAACAATAAGAAGAGTGAAATTCTTATATGAACAACAAAGAGAAAATACTACCTTTCAGAAGGCTTGGGATGACCAGAAGAAGTTTAAGAAAGAACAGAGGCAGAAGGGAAACAAACCCCCCTTTTTCATAAATAGTCCTCAAGGAAATCCATCGTTTAGAGAGCCAAGAATGGCTGAAGTGGGAGAACAAAGGCTAAGACAGACGCCCATTCAGTGTTGGGGCTATAAAGAGAACCACAAGTACATAGATTGTCCTCATAAAAATGGAAAAGCAAGATTTTTCCATAATGTTCAACAAGTTGAAACAGTGGAGGGCATGGGCAGTAGAATGCCAAGGATATATGTAGCCCTGGACAACAAGCAAGCTGAATTTCAGTCGCACATGATTAAAGTGGAAGGTATGATTAACAACCAACCATTTATTATTTTAATTGATTCAGGGGATAGCCATAGTTATATAGACCATGGAGTGGTGGAATGTTTGCATTTATCAAGAAGAAAACATGAGAAATCTTGGTTAGTGTAGTTGGCTACAAGATCCAAGAGGAAAGTCACTGAGTTGGTTAAGTCTTGTCTGGTGGACATGAAGGGATTGAGCACGAAGGCTAAATTGAATATTCTGCCTTTAGGCTCTTATGATTGTTTAATTGGGATGAAATGGTAAGACCAACACCATGCCCTCCTGGACTGTCATAACAAGGAATTTACATGCCTGGATGAGGAGGGGAATTGGAAAACAATCCAAGGAATTCCCAGAGCTATGATTGTTATTGAAATCTTAGCAATGCAGCTGAACAAGTGCTATAGAAAAGGTTGTCAATTATTTGTAGCCCATGTGGGGGAAACACCAAAGGATAAGGTGTCAAGTATTGAGGATCATGAGGTACTTAAGGAGTTTGAAGATGTATTCTAGGAAGTACTTGGACTATCTCCGAAGCGAGAGATCGATTTCTCTATAAATTTGATGCCTGGAGCAACTCCAGTGTCGAAATCTCCTTATATAATGAGTACACCAGAGATGAAAGAGTTGCAATTGCAGCTTGAAGATCTTCTAAAGAAGGGGTAAATTCATCTAAGCATGTCACCTTAGGGTGCTCGGGTCCTGTTCATGAAGAAGAAGGATGAGACGTTGAGGTTGTGCATTGATTTCAGACAGTTGAACAATGTAACTGTCAAGAACAAGTATCCTTTGTCGAGGATCGACGATCTTTTCGATCAGTTGAAAGGTGGGAAAGTATTTTCGAAGATAGATCTCAGATCAAGATATCACTAGGTAATAATAAAAGATGAATAAATCAACAAGACCGCCTTTAGAACAAGGTATGGTCATTACGAGTTCACAGTGGTACCATTTGGGATGTCGAACACACCTGTTGTTTTTATGTGCTTGATGAATGGTGTATTCAGGGACTATCTAGACAAGTTTGTCATAGTCTTCCTGGATGACATTTTGGTGTATTCCAAGTCAGAGGAAGAGAATGAAAAACACCTGAGGATGGTATTGCAAGTGTTGAGAGAACACCAGTTGTATGCCAAGTTGAGAAAATTCTCGTTTTATCAAAAGCAGATCCATTACTTGGGGCACATTATTTCAGAAGAAGGGATCGTCGTGGATCCTGAGAAGGTTGAGGCCATAAGAGAATGGTCAGTGCCAAGGAATGTGGTGGAATTCAGATCCTTTATGGATCTAGAAGGCTATTAACGAAGGTTTATCGCAGGGTTCTCAAAGATAGCTCACCCTATCACTTCCTTGCAAAGGAAGGAGAAAAAGTTTCAGTGGACTAAAGAGTGTGAGAAAAGTTTCCAGTGATTGAAGCAGTTGTTAACCAGCGCTCCAATCTTGAGGATTGTAGATCCAAATTTGGATTTCATGGTGTGAACAGATGCGTGTAAAGAAGGGTTGGGAGGAGTTCTTGGTCAGAATGGATTTGTAATCTGCTATGAGTCCAGGAAGCTGAAAGAGCACGAAAAGAATTACGCCACTCACGATTTGGAGTTGGCAGCAATCGTTCACACTTTGAGGAAATGGAGACATTACCTCATGGGAAGGAGTTTTGAACTCAGAACAGACCATAACAGTCTGAAATATTTGTTTGATCAACCAACCTTAAACGCTAGACAAAGTAGGTGGCTGGAATTTTTGTGTGAGTACGACTTTGAGATCAAGCATATCAAAGGAAAGGAGAATAAAGTAGTTGATGCACTCAGCAGGTGGGTGCATGGATTACATGCTACAACCATTAGCATGTATCGAACTAATATTAAAAGAAGCATTTTGGAGGCTGCAAATGTAGATCTGCAGTACAGAGAATTGGTAGCCAAGCTACAGCAGGGTAAGATGCCACATAAGATGGAAATTTATAAATTGGAAATCGATGGAATACTATTGTACAAGAACATAATTTTTGTACCCAATGTCCAGTGCTTGAAACAAATGATTTTGCAGGAGATGCATAATGTGCTTTATGCAGGGCACCCTGGATATAAGAAAATAGTAGCAGTGGTCAAGATCCATTACTTTTGGCTGGGTATGAAGAGAGAGATCGCTGAATACATCACCAGATGTATGGAGTGCCAGAAAGTTAAAGATGAGCATAGGCACCCAGCAGGGTTGCTGCAACCTTTACCCATTCCTGAGTGGAAGTGGGAAGGAGTAACAATGGATTTTATTATAGGATTGCCCATAACAACCAAGCTGCATGATTCGATCATGGTGGTGGTGGAAAATCTTACAAAAGATGCCCATTTTATTCCACTAAAAACTACTCACAAGGCAGCATATGTTGTTGATATTTTCCTAAAGGAAGTGGCACGATTGCACAAAATTCCTAAAACGATTGTGTTTGATAGAGACCCGAAATTCACCTCAAATTTTTGGAAAGGATTGTTCAAAGGATTTGGAACGAATATGAACTTTAGTACATCTTATCATCCTGAGTCTGATGGAAAGATGGAGAGGGTGAACAAAGTAATAGAAGACATACTGAGAATGTATGTGATGGACAAACCATCAAGATGGGAAGACTACCTACACTTGGTAGAATTTGCCTACAACAATGGGTATCATGCATTGTTGAAGATGAGCCCATTTGAAGCACTTTATGGAAGAAAGTGCAATACTTCAGTGAGCTGGGATAATCTAGCTGATAGAGCAGTAGTTGGGCCAGAGTTGCTCAAGGAGATGGAGGACCAAATGATAAAAATTAAGCAGAATTTGAAAGATGCCCAGGACAGGTAGAAAAGTTATGCTGATAAGAATAGAACCCACAAAGAGTTCAAAGTGGGTGATCATGTTTTCCTGAAAGTGAAAGCTAACAGGAGTTCCCTAAAGCTAGGAAGTTGCGCCAAGTTGGCAGCCAGATTTTGTGGGCCATTTGAAATCCTGGAAAGGATTGGGCCAGTTTCATATATGCTTAAATTACCTGCATATATGACTGTACATAATGTGTTTCATGTTTCATTTCTTAAGAAATATATACCAGATGCTAATCATGTTATCGATTGGAATGTGATTCAGGTGGAACAAGAAGGTGTCCTGCAAGTGCATCATGTGCGTATATTGGACAGGAAAAACAAACATCTCTGGAATCGAGATATAGGGCTTGTAAAGGTCCAGTGGACCTGGTACGGTCCTAAGGATGTGACATGGGAGAATGAAGATGTTATGTAGGCAAAGTACCCACATCTTTTTGAAAATTTTGAAAATCTTGCAGATGCAGTGTAAAGTTGCACTGAGGATAGTGCAAAAATAAGGGGAGGGGATTGTAATGTCCCCAAGGCTGAGCCCTGTTGTAAATCATGTCTATGAAGTATAAAGCTTGCATTATGAATTGTAATTATGTTTTATAGGATGGTGAGCCAAGTTTTTTATAAGTTGGTGGGCTTATGTGTTATTAGGCCAGAGAGCCTAATTGTTAAGTCCGGGGGCCTTCTTTTGTATATGTAATCATGCAGAACATTAATAAAAATATAAACATCACTGCGTGCAGACCGACCATGATGAATGAGTGATGGGGGACTAAGCTTCCACATAATGGGTAAGGGATTAGGGGCTGGAAGGTGGGAAAGAGAGGCTAAGTGTTGAGCCTAGGGGCTTAAGTCCTTGGGAATAATATTTTAATATTATTCCAAAAGCCATGTGAAATATTTGTTTTGTCCTAAGTTACTGGGGAGGAATGCATGATGATGGAGTCCATGCAGCATCATGGGTGACATGTGTTGACCCAAGCGCATGTAGTTAAAACTAGAGAAGTGAGTCGTGTTGGGGGTTCCTCCATTTTGATCTTCGATTGTTTGAACCGTGAATCTCGTGGCCCCTGTATTCGACCTCTACATACCCTCACGCATATTGGAAACTAGAAAACCGTAATGTTTTCCTGAGAAGCTGGGGTATCATTCGTCTAAACCATTTGAGTCTGTGTTCGACATCTACGTTAATTCCTTGTCACACACCTTGAAACTAGTGAAAAACCCGTGGATTGAGCCATGTCACCTGTGTATGTTGTGAGCCCAGCCCATTCTCTCTTGCAGAGTCGAGTCTGTACCCAAACCATCTGTGGGTTGCTACCTTTTGTTCTTCCTGGGTGGAATTGACCAGTTGTTGTTGTTGTTATCCTCACCTTGTGGAAATTGGGATGAAACTGGTTGAAGAAGCGGGTTGTCAGGCCCATGGTAGAAGAAACAGGTTGTCATGCCTATGAGCAACTCCCTCTAGGTGAGAGAGTCTCCTGGGAAGTGGTTTTCTCCCAGATAGAGTCCAGCACCAGCTTCAGAGCTCTGAGAATTCGTGATCCAATCTATTATCGATGCCTAGAGAGGGAGGTGAAGCATCGATGGAGTGTGCTTGTGAAGGTGTATAATCCTGAGCAGAACAGGCACGTGGGGAATGAGAGTCTGTTAGTAGTGGGTGTAAGAAGGCCTCCTAGGAAGAATCCTTTCGGTTATCCTGTGCAGTTTTCCCTGTAACCTCAGCCTAAACTAGGATTCCTTGCCTTGGGTGGATCTTAGTCCCAGCTCAGGGGTGACCTACTGCTGAGAGTGATGAGCAACATGGTCTAAGGCTGGGAGGTTCGTGGAAGGCCTGCACGTAGTTGGTGGAATTACCACGGTTTCAAATATAAGTATCAGCTTATGCTTAATATTATGTTTTGCATTCCTGTGATGCTTATATGTATCATGTATTCTGTTGTGCATATGAATTACTGTTAATGCCAGGGATTATTTATGTTAGCATTAATCTTGTGTTTACTCTAAGTTAAATGTGTTTAACTTGATTTAAATTCATGTTATTAATTAAGTATGAAAATGATGTTGTTTCACATAGTAGCGTTTGCCCCAGCCAGTGGGATGACGACCGAAAACATTACACACTTCTAGACTTTAATGTAACAGAAATTAAGTAGAATTTAGTTTTTTTTTTTCTCGAGTAGATGAGTGGTTGGAGGGAACTCTAGGAACCCTCTAGGATAAATAGAGGTTTTGTATGCCTGAATGAGGCTGTTGCAAGTTAGTAGGACATTTTTGTGATTTAGTTGTTGTCGAATTTTTAGTTATTGGTTTATCATAGATGTAGCCATTTACATTTTGAATGAATATAATAGAGGAAAATTGATCCAAATGCATGGTGTTGTTACTGTTTATAGTTCTCTGTTATTTTTTGTTTTCATGAATGAATGAGTTATGTTGTTTAGTATATGAAACTGTGAAGTGTTTAACTAAGTTTCAATTTTTCTCTTCGATGAGTTCATGCAAGGTGTGCATACAGTCCGCAAGGAGTGCGTTGACAGAGTCTGTTTCAACTCAGAAGCTTAGAAGAGATAGCGTGAAAGTTTCCCTTTGCAAAGTGACTACTGCAAGGAGTGCACAATCGTTTGCAAGAACTTAAGTATTGCATGAGAATCTGCTGCAAGGAGTTACAGAGTCTGTTTCGATTCATAAGCTCAAAAGAGATAGTGTGAACTTTCCATTTGCAAGGAGTGCAAAGGTACTGCTGTAAGGCATGCATAGTCACCCACAAGAACCTAAGGTTTGTGTAATAATCGGCTGCAAGGAGTGCACAGATCTGAAATTCGACTAAGTGTCAAAGTAATCCTCTAAGGAGTCAAAGGGATCGAGAGATAAATCTCAAGAGAGATAGCGGAAATAAATATTCAAAGGGAATGAAACCTTGAAGGTTTAACGAGTTAACACTCGAGATCCCTTTGGGAGGAAGTGAAATCATTCTAGATCGTTAGATTTGGGAGAAGTTTCACAGTGGTTAGCAGTGATTTCCTTCGTAAGTTCATGAATCAGAGGATTTGGGGTATAGAAGGTTGAAAACCACCAAAGGCCGATCTAGTGGAGAAGATTATGGTTGTAGATCCAGAGGAGGATACATGTTAGTGTATCACTCATTTCGAAGAAGAAAATATCTGAAAGGAAGGGGTAGTGCAACATCAAAGTTTTCGAAACCCAAAGAGCGAACCATCATTCGTTTTGGAGGAGAATCTTTCCAGGAGGATAACTTGTTCGACGTTTCAGTGTCGAAAGATACAAGGAGTTGTGTCATGTAGACGACCAACATAAATCGTCAAAGATGAAAGGATTGATCTAGAGAATCCGTTCGATCAAAGTCTGTGGACCGTCGATCTGAGACTCAATCAAGGTGATTTTCATTGATCCAAGGAGATTGTAGAAAAAGGTGCTATAATAAAATCGTCAAAACCTGAAGATAAAATCTGGGCACCAATCAAGTCGCTTAGTGTTCGGAAACTCACAGAAGTTGTGTTAAGAGATAAGAGGGATAGAAAAGTCTTGAGTCCAAACAGATCACTTCCGTTGGTTGTGGGAGAAACGAGAACCGTAGATATTCCTTGGTGAGTTCGCGGTTTGGGGTTCAGAGAAGAGTGTTACGGTTGTTACAAAAATAATTAAAGCCGAAGTCTGAAGCACCCTTCAAAGTTAAGCCTCGAGTCACAACTCGAGGTCACATGCAAAGAGGGACTTGTGTAATTCGTTCCAGGTTCTACCAAAGGCCCAAAAAACCTAATTCAACACAAGATATTGAGATCCTTGACCGGGAGGTCACACAACCTTGAAGGAGAGTAGGGGGGTCTGCATCAAGTGGTATCAGAGCTGAATTTTTTCTTGCAAACAACAGGAAAAGGAGATAGTTTGATACCATCAAGTGGTATAAGATCCTGAAATTTATTTTAGGTAGAAAAAGAGAGCTCGAAGTTGTACTTTGTGTGTGAGGAAAAACCAACACAATGCCATCAAGGAGACATGTGGATCCACCTATATCCAATTGTGATGTAGAAAGAGAAATGAGAGAGCTTCGTGAAAGATTATAGGTTATGGAGGCAACGCAGAGGAGGGCACCTGATGTTGGGGACATCAATGATGCATAAAGCGAAGAAATAGAAGTTGAAGAAGCTATAGAGGAAAATGTTGTCGAGGAACACTTGCTGAGAGAGATTGTTAAATTAGGAGCTAGAGAAAAGATAGAGATCCCAATGTATGAAGGAAAATTGGATGTTGAAGAATTGTTGGATTGAATAAGATCCATGGACAAATACTTCAACTATGAAGATGTCAATGAGGAGAAAAAAATGAGACATGTTGTCACCAGGCTAAAGGGACATGCATCACTATGGTGGGATGAACTGCAGTCTGAGAGGATAAGAAAAGGAAAACATAACATAAAGAATTAGTACAGGATGGTAGTCAAGATGAAGGATAAATTCATGCTTAAATATTATCAGATAAATCTGTTTAGGAAGTTGAAAAACCTAAGACAGAAGGGTATGACAGTGAAAGAGTACACAGAGGAGTTCTACAAGCTGAATATCAGGACTGGACAGTGAGAGAAGGATGAGGAAAACGTTTCCAGGTATATAAATGGATTGAGGTATGAAATCTAGGATGAGATCAGCATGATGTCAGTCAAGACAGTAGAGGATGCTGATCATATTGCTCTAAAGGTAGAGGAGAAGTTGGCCAGGAAGCAGAGTCAACAAAACAGAGGTAGAATCCCAAGCAAAGGAAAGGGAGTTTCCCATGATAAGACAGAGAAATCCAAAGGCGAGACTCAGAAACCACATAGTTCCTGAGGAAGACAAAGGGGTGGAAGAAGTTATTCTAGAGGAAGAGGAAGAAGCAGAGGAGGAGAAGTAAGGTGTTATGCCTGTGGAAAGACAGGACACATGTCTTGGGAATGTCTCGAGAAAAAGAAAGAAGGAGGAGGTGAATATCACATTTCAGAAGAACAAAAAAGGAATGTTGAAGCATAAGGTGTAGAGGATGGAACATCCCTGATGTTGAGGAAGTTTCTCTTAAAACCAGAGCCAGAAATTGAAAAGCTAGTGCAGAGGAACAATCTATCCAGGACAACTTGCAAGACTAAAGACATAGTATGCAAGGTGATAATTGAAAGTGGGAGCACTGATAATTTAGTATCCATAAAGATGGTGGAGAAATTGGAGCTGGAGACAACTACACATCTGAAGTCATATAAAGTCTCATGGTTGCAGAAAGGACACCAGTTAATGGTCACTAAACAATGCCTCGTTGAATTTAAGATAGGAGTATATAGAGATGAAATTATGTGTGATGTGATTTCCATGGATGTATGTCATGTTTTGTTGGGAATACCATGGAAGTTTGACATAAATTTCATTCATGATGGGAGGAAAAAGACATACACCTTGGAGATGAGTGGTAGGACACACATATTGCTTCCAATTGAGGAGAAGAACGTAAAAGAAGAATCCAACACAAGCATAATTCTCATGAGTGGTAAGGAACTCCTGAGTGAGGTAAATAAGGAACAAGAGATGCAGTTTGTTGTGGTGATGAAACCCAGAGCTGTACTTACAAGTACTTCTATGGATGATTTTGACTGAAGAAGTTCAGGAGATATAGGAGAATTTTGCTGACATAGTAGTGGATAAGTTGCCTAATTCATTGCCACCCATCAGAAGTATCAGCCATCATATTGATTTGATACCAGGAGAAAGTTTGCCAAACAAAGAAGCATACATATTGACACCTCAAGAGAATTAGGAGGTAAAGAACCAATTCCAGGAATTATTAGACAAGGGTTTGGTCAGAGAAATCTTGATTCCATTTGCAATACCAACTGTGTTAAGTCCAACTAAGGATGGAGGATGGAGAATGTGTACAAACTCAAGATCCATAAACAAGATCACCATCAGGTATATATTTCCTTTTCCAAGATTGGATGACTTAATGGATTGTTTAAGTGGAGCAAATTTATTTTCTAATATAGATTTGAAAAGTGGATATCACCAAATAAGGATGAGAGAAGGTGATGAGTGGAAAACAACCTTTAAGACAAATGAAGGGTTGTATGAGTGGCTTGTTATGCCATTTGGCTCAAAAAATGCCCCATGTATTTTTATGAGGTTGATGAATGAAATACTGAAAGAATTTATTGGTAAGTTTGTGGTTGTATATCTGAATAATATATTGGTCTTTAGAAAGACTAAAGAGGATCATTTGAGACATCTGACATTAGTGATGAGGAGACTACAGCGGGAGAAGCTATTGATAAATCTGAAGAAGTCCTCTTTTATGAAGACAAAACTCATTTACTTGGGTTTTGTGATCTCTTCAAATGAATTGAAGATCGATCTAGAGAAGGTGAAAGCAATCAAAGAATGGCCATCACCAAGGAGTATGTTTGAGGTGAGAAGCTTCCATAGATTATAAAGTTTCTATAGGAAGTTCATTAGAGATTTCAGTGGAATTTGTGCACCAACTATGGATACCATGAAGAAGAGGCAGAAGTACTTTAAATGGACAGAAGAAGTTGAGAGGAGCTTCAATATCTTGAAGGAGAAGATAACAGAACGACCAATTATGGTCTTGCCAAATTTCGGGAAGACATTTCAAGTAAGATGTGATGCAAGTGGAGTTGCAATTGGAGCAGTTTTGAGCCAAGACAATAGGCTTGTTGCATATTTCAGTGAGAAGCTGAATGATCAGGGGATCAAATTTTGCTCAATTTTCAAAGTGCTTGGAATGCGACGAAAATAGTGTCATTGTGTCCGTCTCGTCTTCTTGATTCCGGTGGTATATTTACTTTCGAAAACATAGTCCGTATGGAGAAGATATCGCAATCTGTCCGCCAAGCCAAACATGCAAAAATTTGGGATGCTGACTGTACCTGTCCATACAGTCCATATGGCCACGTGGCAGGGTCATACCATGATGATGATGTGGCAGTTTGATGATGTGGTGCATATCGGTTGGTTGTTCGTTGGTGAATACGGTGTTGACACATGTCTTGTTGGCAGCGAATGATATGAGGGCACGTGGCCCAATGCTTGGGCACCACGTGTCCCTCATTGGTTGGCTTATAATGTCTATGCAAAATTAATGGAGGCCACGGGGTTTGACCCCCGGACCTCCCCACAACATATAACTTTACAAATTCCGCTAACCATGATGCCGACCCATATTCCTTGTTTCATATTCCAATGCATTTGTATTTGAATTAATGTATTGTGTTAATTGGAAAGGGGGGCGGGTCGGGGCATAGCCCCGACCCGTGGACACATTGTTTAACATATGACCCATATGTTATGACCATTGGCGCACGCGTGTATTACATTTGTAATACAATACATTGCATATTATATAATGTGTTAATAAAATTCGCGCGGGGTTTTGTAACATTATAACCTATGGTTATGTTATATGCCATTTACCATATTACCATGTGTATATGCACGGTTGTACTTTGCGCGGGAGTTACAGTTGGTTGCACGGTTTTAAACGGTTCAACCACTTTTTCGCCGAGCCTGAGGTCCTATGGGCCATATGACCGAGTGCCGAGACGGTTAGGGGATGGAGGCACCCTAATCGTCCTACGGTTTGCACCGTTGGTGTGGTTGCACCCGGTGCCAAGTTTTTATGCTTAAATGAGCATGTGTGCCAGGTTTGAAACACAAGGGTGCGAATTGTAGAACTAGAGACAACAAAGTTGGAGAAGGAGCTTCAAGGAGGCATACCTTTCTCATTTTTCAACCGTTTCAGGTGCCGAAAGAGCCCAGACAGGGGTTTTGGGACGTTGCGGAGCCATTGAAGCAGTCAGTTTGTCATTTTGAGCATTGTAAGGCATGTTTTTGAGCACTTTGAGAAATTTAATAATAATGATCCATTGGAAGTTGGACCAGGAGATGTAGCCCGAAGTGGGGTGAACTCTTTTATCAAGTTGTTGTGTTTATGTGCTGATGTTCAATGTTTTATGCTGCTGTCTATGTGTATCTTGCATAAGTAATCCTTAATTTATGTGTTGCAAATTGATCCTGTTGCTTTAAACACATAACTTTAACTTGCAATAATTATTCAAGTTTTTCAAGTCTTCTTCAATTTTAGATCACTGAATGAGACTAAGAGAAATTACTCCACATATGACAAAGAGTTTTATGCCATAATTCAAGCCTTGAAGAAATGGAGGCACTACCTTGCTCCAAAGGAATTTGTCTTGTATAGCGATAACCGGGCTTTACAATTTATAACCAGATAGGAAAAATTGAATCAAAGACATACAAAGTGGATTGAGTTTATGCAAAATTTTTTTTTTTTCATAAAACATACTTTTGGAAATGCTAACAAAGTCGTTGATGCATTAAGAAGGAGATGTTTGATTCTGCAGGAGTTCCAGGCGAAGACCTTAGGGTTTGAACACATTAAGGAAATGTACAGTGATGATCCAGACTTCAAGGAAGCATACGAAGCATGTGAAAATCATGTGCTGAGAGAAAGAAGCCAGTGGATAGAGTATATGGTTCAAGAGGGATTGTTGTTCAAGGGAAATCAGTTGTGCATACCAAAATTCTCAATGAGGTATAACCTTTTGAAGGAAAAGCATAGTGGAGGATTGGCTGGACATTTTAGACATGATAAAAAATTTACACAGTTGAGCAGTTCATATTATTGACTAGGTATGAGGACCGAAGTGATAAATTTTGTAAACAAATGTAGAATATGTCAACATGCAAAAGGAAAAAGAAAAAACACTAGATTGTGTCAACCATTTCCAATACCAGAGAGGCCTTAGGATGCAATAAGAATGAATTTTGTGTTGGGATTGCCAAAGACACAAAGAGGATGTGATTCCATATTTGTGGTGGTGGATAGATTTTCAAAAATGCCACACTTTATCCCATTCCAGAAGACCAATGATGCAACACATGTTGCAAATTTATTTTTCAAGGAAGTTGTTCAACTTCATGGATTACCCAAAAGTATTGTCTCAGACAAAGATACCAAATTCGTTGGTCATTTCTTGAGAACACTGTGGAAGAATTTGGGGACATATTTTTCCTTCAGCTCATCTTATCACCCTTAGACAAATGGACAGACTGAGGTGGTGAATAGAAGTTTGGGAAACTTATTAAGGAGTCTGGTCACTAAGCATCATAGTCAATGGGATTAGATTCTACCACAAGCATATTTTTCATACAATGACTCACCAAACAGGAGCACTGGAAAGAGCCCATTCCAAATATTGTATGGGATGCATCCAAGAGGAGTATATGAGTTGAGAGACTTGGAACATAGTGAGATCAGAAGCGCTGGAGCAGAAGATTTTTCTACAGAAATGCAGAAGCTCCATAGTCAAATCAGAGAGCAGTTTCATAACTATAGCCAAGAGTACAAGTGCAGAGTTGATCAACATTGCAGAGAGCTTCAGTTTGAAGTAGGACATCAATTTCTGGCACATCTAAAGAAAGAAATATTCCCAAGGGGAAAATATAACAAGTTGAGGATGAAGAAAATAGGACCATGTAAGATATTAAGGAAGTTTGATGAAAATGCCTATGAGATTGAGTTGCCAGATGATGTGGGCATATCACCCATATTCAACATATCGGACCTGTATCCTTACAGGGAAGAGGAAGTAGGAGAGATAAAAGGTCAGAAAGAGATTCAATGGGAAAAGAAAATTCATGTAGTAGAAAAGCCATAGATGGAGAAGATCATTCATCAGAGGATTGACAAGAAAACCAAGAGGAAGACCTATTTTGAATATTCGGTCAAGTGGAAGGGACAACCAATAGAAGATGTCAGTTGGGAAAATTAATTTGATATCCAGAAGCATGGAAAGTTAGTGCAAGAGATCATGGACATGAGTCCATGAATTTTTTTCTAGGGGAGTATGATATAGGAGCAT
The DNA here is from genome assembly GCA_000966675.3 of Picea glauca. Taxonomy (NCBI): domain Eukaryota; kingdom Viridiplantae; phylum Streptophyta; class Pinopsida; order Pinales; family Pinaceae; genus Picea; species Picea glauca. The sequence goes on from JZKD02S2133081.1 coordinate 160,170, forward strand.
CGTCAATAAGCACATGTTGAGAGACAACTCAGTGCCTTAGAGAGCCTTTGAATCATTTCAGAATCTTAACCACTGGCGTTTCCTGCAAATATTTTTTGAAATGGTTGAAAAAACTAAAGAATATCAAATTCTTGGGAGTTGAATGATCACGAGTGATCTGGGAGTTTCACTCCTAGACTTTAATGTAACGAAAATTACGTAGCANTTTTTTTTTTTTTTGAGTAGACAAGTAGTCGGAGGGATCCCTAGGATCCCTCTAGGATAAATAAAGGTTTTGTATGCCTAAATGAGGTTGTTGCAAGTTAGTAGGAGATTGTTGTGATTTAGTTGTTGCCGAATTTTTAGTTATTGGTTTATCATAGTGGTATCCATTTACATTTTGAATGAATATGACAGAGGAAAATTGATCCAAATGCATGGTGTTGTTACTGTTTACAATTCTCTGTTATTTTCTATTTTCATGAATAAATGAGTTATGTTGTTGAGTATATGAAACTGTGAAGTGTTTAGATAAGTTTCGATTTTTCTCTTCGTTGAGTTCATGCAAGGTGTGCATACATTCCGCAAGGAGTGTGTTGATAGATTTTGTTTCGAATCAAAAGATCAGAAGTGATAGAAAGAAACTTTCCCTTTGCAAAGAGTGAAAAGTCACTGTTGCAAGGTGTGCACAGTCATCCACAAGAACTTAAGTCTTGCGTGAGAATCTGCTGCAAGGAGTGACAGGGTCTTTTTCGATTCATAATTTCAGAAGTAATAGTGTGAACTTTCCATTTGCAAGGTGTGCACAGTCACCTGCAATAACCTAAGGTTTGCATAAGAATCGGCTGCAAGGAGTGCACAGATCCAAAATTTGACTAAGTGTCGAAGTAATCCTCTAAGGAGTCAAAGGGTTCGAGAGACAAATCTCAAGAGAGATAGCGGAAATAAATATTCAAAGGGAATGAAGCCTTAAAGGTTTAACAATTTAATGATCCAGATCCCTTTGAGAGGAAGTGAAATCATTCCAGACCCTTAGATGTGGGATAAGTTGCGTGGTGGTTAGCCATGAGTTCCTTCGAAAGTTCGTGAATCGGAGGATTTAGAGCATAGAAGGGTGAAAATCACCGAAGGCCAATCTAACGGAGAATATTGTGGCCATAGATCCAGAGGAAGATACATGTCAACGTATCGCTCATTTCAAAGAAGAAACTATCCGAAAGGAAGGGGTAGTGCGACATCAAAGTTGTTGAAACCCGAAGAGAGGACCATTGTTAATTTTAGAGGAGAATCTATCCGAGAGGAGAACTTTTTTGGCATTTTGGTGTTGGAAGATACAAGGAGTTGTGTCGTGTAGACAACCAACAGAAATCACCAAATCTGAAAGGATTGATTTGGATCATCCGTTCGATCGAATTCTATGGATCGTCGATCTGAGACTCAAAGAAGGTGATTTTTGGTGATCCAAGGAGATTGTAGAAAAAGGGTGCTATTAGCCAAAACCTGAAGATAAAATCTGGGCGTCGATCAAGCCACTTAGTGCTCGGTAACTCATGGAAGTTGTGTTAAGAGGTAAGAGTGATAGAAAAGTCCCGAAGTCCCGAGTCTAAACGGATCACTGTCGTTGGTTGTGGGATAAATGAGAACCATAGATATTCTTTGGCGAGTTCGTGGTTCGGGGTTCAAAGAAGAGTGTTATGGTTGTTACAAAAGGAGTTGAAGCCGAAGTCCGAAGCACCCTTCAAAGTTAAGCCTCGGGTCACAGCTCGAGGTCACATGCAAAGAGGGACTTGTGTAATTCATTCCAAGGGCTACTGAAGGCCCAAAAGAGCTAATTCAAATCAAGAGATTAAGTTCCTTGACCGAGAGGTTGCGCAGACCCGAAGGAGAGTAGGGGGGTCTGCATCATAATACTCAAAGGCCATTCTTTTTTATATGCCCCAGTCTTTGATGCAATCTCCAGAGATTGTAGGATTTTTAATTCTTCGGCTCCAATCTTAGGAACAATGAAAATATCACACCCATCACTAATAGTTATTTCCTACATATTATACATAGTTCCAATATAAACTCTCTTCAAGAACACCATTTCCCCGCAAACCATCATGTAGGTTTCTTTCTCAAACATTGTTTTTACCCCTGCATCATACATTTTTCTTACATAAATCAAATTTCTGTCCAATCCTAGGATGTGCAGAACACCAAGGAGTGTTCTAATCCTTCCATGAGATTCAAATTTAATTTTCTTCGTCCTATGATTTTGGTTGTCAAGTCATCACCTAGGAAAACATCACATCCATGATACCTTTCATATTTGCAGAACCACTCCCTATGAGGAGTCATATGAAAGAATGCACTTGAGTCAATTAGCCATGCCTTGTGATCTTCTTGTTTTCTTGACTAATCCAAGTACATATCCCCTCCTTTGTCCACTGAGGTTTTTTCTTCTATAGAAGGAGCATCTTCAGATCTCTTCCCTCTCTCAACACTTTTGGGTCTACATTGTTTCTTGTAGTGCCCTTATTTTCCACATATCTAGCATACATTTACAAATTTTATAGGAGATATAGATATTCCCTTAGATTTAGATCTCTCACTTGAGGATGCGGTCTATCAGAGATGTTTTTATGCATATTGAGTAGTGGGGAAGTGCATCGTGGACTATAAGACTCTTCCTAGAAGTTGGTTGTGGAGATTCAAGTTACATTTTCTCTCTATACTTTTGGAGGACCATTTTTTTTTTTGTGAGGAGGTGTGATCCATGAGGATCTACACACAAGGAACCATTACTTTGCACACCATGGAGAAGATCATTTAAATACTAATTGATGGTAGGTGGAAAAGAATAATTAATACTCATGAATTGTTTATTTAAAATGTTAAAATGATTAATACTTTAAGTAAGGGAGAAACTCATGTATTATTCATGCAAATTGGAAAAATGATTAATTCTTAAAGAGAGTTTTATAATCTCACGTATTATTCATTTAATTGTAAAAATGGGAAATTAGTTTTGTGAGAGAATCCAACTCATAAATTAGTTTCCTAATTTTAAGGGGAAATTGGTTTCCTAGTTTTAAGGAGGAAGTTAAGGGTATTATGAGTTGGTTTGGACTCTTACTCACTTTACCACAAGTGTTTCCTAGTCTCAAAGAGGAAGTTAAGGGTCTTCCAAGTTGGTTGAGATGCTTTCTCATTTTTATCCTTGAGTGGTTATTAGATCCTAAATTTGTGGATCTTGTATCCTTGAGTTATGGAGTTAATGAAAACTATATAAACTCCTTATGAAAGCTCTAGATTTCATCTTTGGATGAATCCTTTATGGATCATCCCTTGGTGGAGAGAGAGCTCAAATGTAGTCCTTTTGGTGTTTGAAGAAATGTACTTATGTGATATCCTTAAGTTATATTTTGTATGAGAGAAGGATGCTTTGGGTTTCATCCCTATAAGGAGCATGTGCCACATTTTGTGAGAAGATTTTATCCCTTTAAAAGGAAGAATAATCAAGGGATTCGTATTCCAAGTGGATCTAGAGACATAGCCAGAAGGTTCTGGTGAACTTCATTAAAAACTTGGTGATCTCTTGACTCGTGTGTGAATTTATAGTCTCATGTTTTCTTATGCATGTTATTTCCACTATCATGTTCATTGAGTGCATTAAGTTATGAATTATGAGACTAATAGAACATTCACAAAGTTAACATTCAAGTTGGATTCAAGACTTCATAAGTCCATATTTTCACCTTTGGTGCAATAAAGTTAAATAGATCCACAATTGTAAATATGACCTTAGTTAAGTGGCCTAGAACCAAATCAAGATTGGTATCAGTGGCACCTCAGTTTCATATCAAGTGGTATCATAGAAGGATTGATAGGGATTGCAGGTGTTGAAGACAATATGGGTAAATCATTGAAGAATGCATGGCTCAAATAGCTTGAAGAAATCAACCAATGCATCCAAGAAGAGAATGTAGAGCTCATAAGGCTTCTACAAGTTATAGAGGATGATAAGTAGAAATTGAGACTCATGTTAGAGAAGCCTGTGGAAGAAAAAGTTGGAGAATGTTCCACTACAGAGGAGGCAAAAAGTCCCTCCAAGACCAGATCAACTTATGGCCATGGCAGGTATATTAATTATGGTTCTTGTCATGAAAATTTTGATAGTTGCACATATTGTTAGATAATACAGGATTGTCTCCAAGCACCAGGTAACCAAGTTGGTTTCCTAGCAGCCTCATCTACAGATTCATCCAACCAAGAGGAGAAGTTGGCCAAGCTTCAGGAAGATGAATAAGCGTCACAAATAGGAATGGTGGTAGAGAAGTATCCATGTGAATTTTCTTCCCTTATTGATGATTATTCTTCTTTGGGTTCTTTTGAAAGGCACACCAAGGGAATTGGATTGAATATGCTAAGGAAGATGGGGTATATAGGAGGAGGTCTTGGTATTGATCGCCAAGGCATCATTCAACCATTGGAGGTTGAAGGAAGACCCCAATATGTGGGATTAGGATATAGTGAAAGAGAATGCTCAGAAGAAACAAAAGTAGAGGATTATTCAAGTAGAGAGTTGATATCATCACCAACACCATCTTGGGACAACAAGAATGTTGAAAAGTATTGGAAGAGAAAATCTCCTTATAGTGAAGGTGAGAAGGACATGAAGTCACGCAACTATTGCAATCACTGCCGAATGAGTGGTCACTAGATTAGGAAATGTTGGAAGCTTCACCCCAAGCTTCATGGTACACCAAGTAGGAAGTATTTACCATATTCTATGTAGTTGGAGGTTGGATACTCCTCAATTGAAAAAAAAATGGCCAAAAATCAAAGTGCCCAAAATTTGATGAAAACAACGCCAAGTCGAAGAGTTCAATGAGAAATTTCCAACGGTGTAAACAACACCTCAAACAGAGTCCATATGCGAAAGTTATGGCCATCTGAAATTTTCAGCAAACAGGCAAAACTAGCGAAGTTTGTATAGTGCTGATGTCGGCACGTTGAGTTGGAAGGCGCAAAGGATGAAACGTATCTTGATGAAATAAATATTATGTCAACGGGGTGACATGGAAAACCAAGAGAGTGCCACATGTAACTAATTTTTGGGTGATTTGGCACCCAATTGGACCAACCATAATCGGCCACATATTAGCATGATGCCAGCATGTTGACACAATAGTGACATGGCAGGTCGTACAACAATGTGGCGTTGATGCAGGTGTTGATTGGATGCTAACGTGGAAGTAAAAAATATGACATGGTAGGTACAATTGGTAGTACAATGTTGACTGCTACACTAACATGGCACTGACACAACAAATGTTGTGGCATGATGACTAGGCATTGATGTAGCCATACAAAAGCTGACGTGGAAACACCACATGTTGCCATGTGTCAGGAAGATTTGTAATTTTTGGGGTCCACTTGGGCCAGTAAAAAGGTGCCACATGGAACCATATGGATTCCATGTGGCAGTATGACTGTGGTGCGGTAGCATAGTCAACAGTGAAACACAGACAATGATGTGGCATTACCTAGAAGCCACTACCTAGCCTTCCCACAAATTGACACCTAGTAGCCTACATGAACAATGATTGGGAAGGTACAGAAAAATAAGGACGTGCCACATGTCCCAACCATAGGGAACCACTTGGCACGCCTGGGATGCCCAATGAGGGATAAGGTGGGAAAATTCAAAAACAATGACGGTCACCAGACCAGCCGATGCCAGAACTGACGACCAAAAAATGACAACCAAAATATTTGTTAACCAAGCCAACCAACCAATGGACCAGGAAAGTTTGGCAGACCTGAAAAACTGGTGGAATATTTGGCCAACCAACAAACCAAATCAACCAACCAATGGGAAGTGAAATCCCAACCAAAGAAAAAAAATGCGGAATATTTGAAATGGAAGCTAGCAGGAATCTTGCATGAATCCCATCAAAAGTAGTGATGACTTAACCAGAATAGTTAAAGGCGGTTGGAGTATTTTTAACGATGACTATTTTAAATATTGAACCCAAAACTATATGATATATGGAGTGTCCATGCAGTTCGACCTCCGGGCCTCCTGAAACCCAAAAGAATGACTTTAAATTACCTATGTTACCAATGAACCAAACTATGGGTGTTGGTAATTCTGCCGACCAAATATTACTTAAACCCAGTTTGTTAACCAAGAGGAGGATTTAGACAGGGCACACAGAAACTAGGAGCTACATGGTTCTGTTGGAATGTGGATCAAGGCCCCAACCTAGCACGTTGTTCGAGGAAAGTATGACCATTCATTAATGTCTTTGTAATTTCCAATGTGGCACACAAAGCGAGGCAGAGAGCCCAAGAGGGGCCAAAAGTCACAGTGACATAATTTGATGAAAGTAAAGTCATTTTTCATGATTTTTCACCACGAATCCACTAGTGTAGTCAGAATTTGGATCTGAGCAGTGGATTTTTGAGCTCATGGAAGAAGCTCATTTTTGTCATTAATGCATGGCATGTTTTTCGAGCCATAGTTGCACCTTTTAGAACAGGTTTGAGTTTATAGTCAAAATTTGTAGAATGACAACATGGACCTGTTAGTGGTTTGTATGCCATGATTTTAGAAATTCTTTGAGCACCTTGGCATAAAAACCAATGTAAGTTTTATGTAGTTATGGTTTTTACCTCTTTTTGGAAATTGCAAAAGTATGAATAAATGTTGCATATTCTGGTGATCTTTGAGTGTTGCAACAACGTAGCGAGATCTGAATTATTGCAGGAAATTCATTGTTTGAGCCTTGCATGCAAACTGATATGGTGCGATAAGAGACCATTTTGACACTTCAACGGAAATTAGTCATGTGTACAGTCAAAAGTATCAGAATTGCAAGACGAGTGTGATGATGATGGAATTTTCCTTATTTATTATGTTGCACATGTTTGTAATGGGGGGATTTAAAAACCATAGAGTTCCCACTAGTGCACATTTGGAGGTATTCGCCTTAATGAAATTGATGTAAAAGGTTGTAATTAGCCACTCTTGAAAGTGATGATGAGAGTGAGAGGCATTTTGTTCTATGCCTAAACCTTGTAAGCCTTATTGGCAACATTGTAATGGGTTTTATAGCCATTGTTGAGTGAGAGGCATTGTTTTTCCTAGGCCTATTTTGGAAACATTGTAATGGGTCCTGTAGCCACTGTTGAGTGAGAGGAATTTTTTTTCCTAGGCATGTTTTGGCAACATTGTAATGGGTCTTGTGTCCACTATTGAGTGAGAGGCATTGTTTTTCCTAGGCCTATTATGGAAATCATTGTAAACTTGTCCATGATTGTTTCATAAACTGCTGGCAAGTATGGTATTGCTTTTTAAATTCCAAAATTGTGATCATGTATTATCAACTATATATTTTCATTGATGAAATTGATGGCATAGACATCCTCATTCCAAAGTACAAATGTGAAGGAGAAGAAGGGTGTGTATTTTCATAGACAATTGTTATGCAGATCAAGGAATCAACTATGAATTTGCATTGATGCAAGTGTTGGCATCGATATCCTCATTTCAAAGTAAAAAGGTGAAGGAGAAGAAGGGTGTGGCATGTAAGAGACATTTTTTATGCATATTGAGCAGTGGGGAAGTGCATAGTGGATTGTAAGACTCTCCCTAGAAGCTAGTTGCAGAGATTCAAGTTACAGTTTCTCTCTATACTTTTGGAGGACCAAAAGTGATTTTTGTGGGGAGGTGTGATCTAAGAGGATATCCACACAAGGAATCATTACTGCACACCATGGAGAAGATCATTTAAATACTAATTGATGGTATGTGGAAAAGAACAATTAATACTCATGAATGATTCATTTAAAATGTAAAGTTGATTAATACTTTAAGTGAGTGAGAAACTCATGTATTATTCATGCAAATTGGAAAAATGATTAATCCTTGAAGTGAGTTTGAGAATCTCACGTATTATTCATTTAATTTTAAAAATGGGAAATTAGTTTCCTAATTTTAAGGGGAAATTAGTTTCCTAGTTTTAAGGAGGAAGTTAAGGGTATCATGAGTTGGTTTGGACTCTTCCTCAATTTACCACAAGTGGTTTCCTAGTCTCAAGGAATAAGTTAAGGTTCTTCCAAGTTGGTTGAGATGCTTTCTTATTTTTGTCCTTGAGTGGTTATTAGATCCTAAATTTTTGGATCTTGTCTCCTTGAGTTATGGAGTTAAGGAAAACTATATAAACTCCTTATGAAAGCTCTAGATTTTGTCTTTGGATGAATCCTTTATGGATCATCCCTTGGTGGAGAGAGAGATCAAATGTAGTCATTTTGGTGTTTGAAGAAATGTCACTTATGTGATATCCTTAAGTTATATTTTGTATGAGAGAAGGATGCTCTGGGTTTCATCCCTGTAAGGAGCATGTGCCACATTTTGTGAGAAGATTTTATCCCTTTAAAAGGAGGGATAATTAATGGATTTGTATTTCAAGTGGATCCAGAGACATAGCCAGAAGGTTCTGGTGAACTCTGTTAACAACTCAGTGATCTCTTGACTCATGTGTGAATTATTGTCTCATGTTTTCTTATGCATGTTATTTCCCCTATCATGTTCATTGAATGAATTAAGTTATGAATTATGAGACTAATAGCACATTCACAAAGTTAACATTCAAGTTGGATTCAAGCCTTCATAATTCCATCTTTTCACCTTTGATGCAATCAAGTTCAATAGATCTGCAATTGTAAATCCAACCTTAGTTAAGTGGCCTAGACTTAAATAAATTTTGGTATAAGTGTCACCCGGGTTTTATATTAGTATATATTTTCCACCATTTCCTTCATTTGATTAAAAGCATTGAAGAAATCATCTTTATATTCATAAGGACCCATTTTCCTTGGTGAAACCATCTCTTCTCTTCAAATGAAGCTCCTTGAACTAATTTCGGGATTATAAACCTCAATTTTTTCTTCACCACACTTGTGTTTATCCCTTGTAATCATTCACCTGTCAAACCAACTCTGATACCACTTGATCTGAAAATGGATAGAACCTATACAACACTTTATCTAAAAAATATCACTAAGTTCAACACCACTTTCTTATTCCAAAATATTTTATTGGCAGTGCTTATAGCATGGAAGTGATTTATCTTACTCAAACAACACTTTAGTTGATGATCATAACTTTCATAATCCATCTTACATAAGCAAATGCAAAATCACTTCATTAATGCTCAAATGCTTCAAGTACAATAAAAGGAATTTACAATACAAGAGTTGAATATGCCTTTCAAATATGATGCTCTGACATGGAAAAGGATGCCACCCTTGCATTCCTCTTGAAAAAATGAGAAAATTAGCTACAAAGTCAACTATATTCTACTTAAAGTTCCTTGGAATCCCCTTGGCACGTAAAATAATACAATGAATTTTCGTTGCTTTGCTCAAATGCAGAAATAAAGTGCATTGTTGAATTCCTAGCAAAAAATTGTGCAAAATTGATATAAAATACTTGAAATTCCATCAAGGTCCCATTTGGAATGCTTTATGGTGTAGCCTCATACCCTTCATACTCTTGGCATGCTTTATGAGACTAAATATGCATAGAAATGTGTGTCCAAAGCCTTGGAACGTGTTTCTCATCCTTGGGGTGCACACCATTAAATAGGGCACCCTTCTTAACCATATCCTGAAATTTCAACATGGGCAAAATCTAACCCAAGCCTCTGCAAGCATGGAAGGGGGTAGCCAAGACCCCTCTCCACCTGCGAATGTATATATGGTGAGGGATGATGCTTTTATATCAATTAGAGCACATGACTATAGTAAACCGAGCACTTCTGAGAAGGGTAAAGAAGCTGACCTCCCATCTCTTCCTCTACAGATTGAGAAGACGTTGGGAGAAACAATGACACACATTCCCAAAGGTGCATTTAAAATTTTTTCTCATAACCCAAACGCAAGGGCTGCCCAAAACTACTCTATGGTGGAGGATTTATCACAAACCCCTTGTGCGATGTCTGCTTTGGAGGTCCTCCAAAGCTTCCCTTCCCAGAGGAAATCCTTGTTAACCACTTTAGGATCTACCGAGACTTGTAATCCGGGTACAATCATGCTGGATATAACCGACTTAAAACCTCGTCTACCTTACCATGTAGCATTTTAGATATTAGTGGCTTATCCCACGAAAACTTTTACTCATAATATCTTCCACACAGTGGTTGATGAGGGTGCCTTGGCATGCATTATGTCATTGGCATGTTGGAAGGCCATTGGCCAACCCGTTTTTTCTTCGTCACCTACTCTCTTCACCACTTTTGACGGTCATTCTTTCTGACCACATGGTATCGTTCCTTCTTTCCCCATATAGTTGGGAGGGAATACCATGTGTGTCGAAGTAGAGGTAGTCGATGCTCCCCTCGACTATAAACTTTTGTTAGGAATTAGTTTGATTTATTCCATTGAAGTTGTGGTTGCTACAGTTTTTCGGGTCTTGTTATTTCCACACGAGGGCCAGATAGTGACCATCGATCAATTGTCCTTCTCCAAACTTGACCCTGCTTTGGGGGCATCCACGGTCCCGATAATTGATAATCCTCAACCAGGTGTCATCAACATAGGGGTTGGTTTGTGCCCATCTTTGATGGGTACCTTCAATTACCCATCCTCTCAAGGTGATATCAAGTTTATATCCAATCACCATAAGGTTGAGATTTTTCAAGTTTCGTCGTTCTGCACGACTTAATTCAATAATCTATGGACACTTCCTTCCCCATCGGCCATGATGTATGAGACAAGACACCTGGGCATGTCCATGACCTTATCTGTAGCTGAAGTCGTGTATGCTTTAGTCCAACAAACTTCAGCCCACATTGATCCAGCTCCTGCACAAGAGTTAGATCCACTTCTAGAGCCTGTTTGGGCTCAGGGTTCTCTCGCTCACACTGATTCATTGGACTTAGTCTTTCCCTCTGATGAAGCAATAATTGAAGCAATGACTAGTCCGGATAAACCTTGGGAAGATCTTCATCACATATCATACTTCCTCCCAGAGTTAAGCTGAATTGAAGAGGGAGAATTCACTGTGACCATGACGGGAGAGCGGTCTTGTCCTATTAATCCCTTAGCTACACACAAGGTTTATGATGAGGGTGATATGGAAACTATCACTGAAACCTTACTGATCAATATCTCTCAAAATGATAGTGTCATGGAGAATGCCTTTGTTAGAGTGGATTGCTCCCTCGAAGAGATTCAAATCTACACAGATATTTTCAAATAATTCTGCGACGTTTTTGCTTGGTCTTACGAGGAAATGCCAGGCATCGATCCAATAATAGTTGAACATGAAATCACAATGTATCCTGATGCCAAGCCGGTTTGGCAGAAGCTTCGTCTAGTTAATCCTAAGAAAGCAACAACCATTAAGGTTGAGGTTGAGAAATTGCTAAAAGTCGGGTTTATATATCCTATCCATTTGACCCAATGGGTTTCAAACCCTGTGCCGGTCAATAAAAAAGAAGGCATGATTCGTGTATGTATTGACTTCTGTGATTTGAATAAGGCATGTCCTAAAGATAATTTTCCCACACCATTCATCGACCAGATCATTGATGAATGTGCGAGTTGTGAAGCCTTTTCTTTCATGGACGGTTTTTCGGGATATAACCAAATTCAAATCAAACCCGAAGACCAACACAAAATGACATTCATCTGCCCATGGGGTACATTCGCATATCGTAAAATGCCTTTTGGTCTAAAAAATGTTGGAGCCACCTTTCAGTGGGCCATGTCTTTTTCTTTTCACGACCTCAAGCATATAGTCAAGTCTTACCTAGATGATCTAGCATCTCGATCTCGCAAGAGAACGGATCATCCCACACACCTCCAACTTATATTTGAACATTGTCGCTACTTTCGGATTCGCTTGAATCCAAACAAGTGCATCTTCTGTGTAACATCAGGATGATTGTTAGGTTTCATAATGTCAACAACATGGATCATGGTCGATCCTCTCAAGGTTGAGGCAATAATTCAGTTCCCCCCCCCACGCACAATCCTTCAACTTCAGAGTCTACAAGGCAAAGCGAACTTTTTACGACGCTTCATCACCAACTATGTTGATATCACCAAGGGTTTTATGCACTTACTGAAGAAATATGTTCCCTTTTACTAGGATGATGTGGCTCAACACTCTTTCGATGCATTGAAACATGCCCTCACAACTGCCCCTCTGCTTTGGCCACCTAACTATAACAAAGATTTCTTATTATATTTGGCTGCAACATAATCAACCATTGGCATGGTTTTAGTTCAGGAAGATGACTTGTTCTCAGAATACATGATCTACTACATGAGCCGAGGCCTCATAGGACCGGAACTCAATTATTCTCACATCGAAAAACTTGCGTTGGTAGCAGTTCATGTTGTTCAACGGTTCCGTCATTATGTTCTATTTCGCAAGACCACCATCATTGTTGTCGTGAATCCATTCTAGTACATGTTGACACGATAGGTAATAGGCGGAAAAATCAGTAGATGGATAGTCATCCTTCAGGAGTTTCACTTAGACT
>JZKD02S2133081.1:187001-198207 GCA_000966675.3 Picea glauca
AAGAGGAACTACAAACAAGTGATCAAGTGCGACAAGGGATCGACATCAAATGCCTGGAACAAGGTAGGTTGATCTAGCCATGTTTTACTGAAAAGAAATAGGATTTAAGTCTGGGAATGTAGGTATAAAGTAGATTTTTTCTTGGTCATATCTGCATGTAAAACATAACCCTATTTGCTATTCTGTAAGGAGATTTCCCTCACAACACCTGTAGTGACATAGGAAGGTGAATCTTGCACACTATGCTATGGAATTTGGTCCTTTTGTGAGAGACAATGTACAACCTTGGGAACAAAAAAGGGTGTCCACCCAATATTCTTAATATCTAATAATGTTTTGGTGGAAGACAATGTTAAATAACATGCACCTGTTGGCTTGGAGAGAGATCAATGGATGTGCCTAAGCAAGATCATTGGCATAAATGAATTATGTCACTTTATGTGCACACATATTATTAGGGGATTTCTCTATTGTGAATAACCAATATTAGATTAACCATATTGATTGATAGTTTATTGAACATCCCCTCTATAATCCCCAGTTTGATTAATTCTTAATGTAGATATAAAGTATGGTTATGGCCAAGCGATGTAATATGGGAATTGTGTTTCTGAATTTTAATAAATAAAATGTGATGCCAACTGTTGGGAGATATGGACAAATATGGGGGATAAATTTTCCACAAGAGAAAGGGACTGTCTAAGAGGGGTCCAAGGGGGGAATTGTTTATGGGTATTAATCCAAACCCATTTTCCTGAATTTATTATCATTGGGGATAAACTTCTATTTTATGTTTGAGTGTATGAGAGCCCAATCATTAAACTCATGTAAGAGGGTGGGTGTGAGAAGTCACATCCCATAGTTATTAGGAGCATGGGGCTAAGAACAATCAGTTTGGGAATGACTGAGATTCAACTTGCTTGGGGAAAAGAAAGAAAATTCGTATGAGGGACAACAGTTTTTACAGTCATGTTTTTGCATGAACAACAAGCAGAGAACAAAAAGAATGAGCATTGTATTTGGATCAACCATGGAGGGAGAATTATAGATTTATTTTGGAGCAGAAGATTGAATAATAAAGTTGTAAAGATTGTAGAAGAACCAGTTTGTCAATCCTGAAGAGTGAACTCTTGTGTGAGTTGCAATGAAGTAGCAAGCTTGTTGTTATTTTTTTTACTGGTAGTTTTCCTAGCAATGAGTTCCCTTGAATTCCCAGTGGTGAAATTATCGGTTCCCTATGGCAGAGATACCCTGATAAATGAATGGGATGCCTCTATAGAATGAGAGTATTGAAGGGGTACATTCCTTGGGTTGGAAATTTCAAGAAGAAGAAAGCTAGTGGAAATTAGGATAATTGTGGGAGAATGCTAGTGGGTTGTGGGATATCTGAGATGAGAGAGGACTGTGAGAGACACCCTATTTTGTGTATTCCTAGCCCCATCTCGAGGGTGAATTATTTTTTAGATATATAACAACAATTATATGGTTGGGTGGAATGTTCGTCCCAAGCATTTGGTTGCACAACTATTTTGAAAATATAAGTTTTTATCAAATTTTATGAGTTATTCTATGCATTTAATTGTTAATATGTGTTATACTCTCTGTATGAGAATGAATTATATGTTGTTGTGATGAATTATCAGTTGCATTCATGTTTATTTAAAATTATATATATGCATTTAATTAATGGTATCATAAAATGGTTAAATATGTGTGTGTTCTTGTAGTTGGTAAGCTACATGATTAATTAGCAGAAAAAATTTGCATTTTATGTGTTATTTGCATAGTAATGTTCTTCAATTAAGCCGGGGGAGCTTAAAGTTTAGTATTATATATTATGGTTCAACATTGGACCCATATGGGCTAAATACCAACACGAATTTGGCAAAATTCATTGTTAAAAATTTGACCTATAACGGATTTGGGGAAAAATCGTGAAAACATAGTGAAATCCCCAAATTTCTAAGCAAATTCAGGTTGAATTTTCCCTCATAATTGTTAAAGAGATGATCAATGGTGTTGATATACAAGTCATGAAGCTAAAAATCAGATTGGGAATTTTAATTCCATGTTTTCATGGCAATTGTGAAGTTACGGGATCAACGGACAAGACTAGTTTTCATGGATTTCCAAGGTCTCGAGAATCAATGATTGATATTCATTTTCACAGTTTGATGAAGTACAATAGATTGACAACCAAGATTCATTTTTATAGGTTGGAAAATTAGAGAATATCGATGGTTGATAATCATCAATAGACTTCGTAGAAGTATGGTGGATCAATGTTCATGATCATTTTAACTGGGAGATCAACGACCCAAATTCACCGTGATTTTAGTTGAAAATTTTCTAAGTATCATAATTTAACAAAATTCATGGGAAAAATTAGTTTTCCAAGAGAGATCGTCAATGGTTGATGTTCAGATAAAAAATATTAATGAAGTGTTTTTTTCACCAATAGAAATTGTCGATGGTCAATGGTCGGATCAGTGAGATTGGAGAAGTGTTATGTTCGACCAAATGAAAATATTTGATCGTTGATGGTCAGGCCAGTGAAATTGGCGAGGTGTTTGGTTCATCCAAGGGAAGTTGTTAATTTCTAAAGAAAGGGAAAGAGGGTAATGATGTGTCATGCCACATCATCATCCACATGACATGTTACATCATCATCGAGGTTTCGTGCCATGTCATCCAGATTTCCACATCAGCATATATGCATCATGCCACATCAACCAAGAAATTGTCGATGATCAGGGTTCGAAAAAATGTGTGAAAAGTTCTAGTTTTTCAAAGAAAACACTAATTTTTTATCACCGATGGATTGATCGAGGTTTGGATTTTTTTTTGAAAAAGTTTGGTTTTCAAGGAAAATCGTTGATCGCAGATGGTCGAGTCGAAAAAATTGGCAAAGTGTTTTTGTTCGCTAAGGGGAATTGTAGATCGTCGATTTCCAATGGGGTTTCGGATGGCTGAAAATCAATGGTCCATATTTCTTTCGAGTGGTGATCAATGGTAGAGATTAACTTGTGGGCCTGGGGAAGGTTTAGCATATCAATGAATGAAATTACTTTCGATTTTGATATCGACGAATCCTATTAGAATAATGTTATAATAGTAAAACAATCAATTTTCTACAAAAATTTAAGATTTTTGAAGGTCATCAATTTGCAACGACATTTTGAGGCCCTAAAAGACATTTTCTACTTAAAATCAAAAGGTTCAATAATATATTTCTTGTGAGCTATTATGGGCACAAAACAGAGCTAGTATGAGGAAGTTACAACTGAATCAATACAAGGTATATTTTTAGTATCAGTTTACTTCCAAACTTGGGTATATCTCCATGCTCAGAAGTTAGTTTGGGACACGAGAGTAGTCTATGGAAATATTATGGACCATAGAAGACAACCATGGAACCAAATTTGGAATATGGGTACATAAAATTGTATAGGAAGAGAAAGAAGACACATGTAGCATATAGAGCTAAAAACGGGAAAACAATCTAAACTCACTCGAACCATAACTTTCAGCTCGGAGCTCATATTTGAGAAAACAAATAGTCTCTGGAAATGAGGAGGAGAATTCATCTGTCATTCTAGAATTTTGATTTGAGCATTACATTTTTCTTAGAGAATAATAAAATAATTTTTTCAGCATTAAAAACAAAGCAATGAGTGGAAATTACAACTTGAGAAGGTTGCAACTTTTCACTCAGAACTCAGAATGAGGCATGAGTACAGCCATCAAAAAGTTGTCTCGAAAAGGAAAATTTCTAAAGAATCAAATTTTGGATTACTACATTTTTTTCTTCATAAAGTGAAATGAAGAATGGCATGTAATTTAATTATGAAATATTTTATAGTATGCATGTTCTAACAATAATTATTACATGCACATTTATTGCAGAATTAGAGTATAGGAAGACAATTTTGGTTCTTGTATGAGAACCACAGTTATGTAAGATGCTCAAATATCTTACAACCATTAGAAGGAGGTCAGAACTCTACATGTCAGCATGAGAAATGTTGATACATAGTCTAATGGAATAATAGGTAGGGAAGAACCTATAACTATGAGAAGCCTGCAGAGAGAAGTGAATAATTATAGGGAAGACAATGAGAAGATTATGAAAGCTCATGAGGAGATACTACAGAGTATGGATATTATACAAAGGTAAGCCAATCAATACTCTGGCACAAAGCAAGTAGCTAGTTCCAGACAAATGACAACATCCAGATCCCATAGCAGAAGGGATGAGCATGGGAATGATAGGCTGTCAAGAAGTATGAGTAGGTGTGATCATTCCCTAGAGAAATACACTAGGATATATCATGCAAGTTTAGGGACAAGGATCATCCCAAGTGTGTCTCCTGTCAGGAGGTATAGAAGAAGGCCCAAGGCAAACTTATTGCAAGGTGAACTTAGAAAAATCAAGCCACCACCTTTTAATGTTGAACATAGAAAGGGAGAAGAGGATGAGGCATGGTTTTTGGCAATGAATAAATATTTCTAGTTGCATGATTACCCCTCAAGGGTAGAAACAAGAAGTGAATCCTACCACTTTCAAGGAAAGGAAGCTATGTGGTGGAATCAACTTAAGAAAGCCAAGCACCTTGATGAGAAGAAGGTATCATGAAGGTAATTCAAAGGATATTTCCAAGAGAAATATTTTTCAATGCTTTTGATCCGGATTTTATGAGCAGAATGAAATGAGTACATATTATTAATAGATTCTTAACACAAAATAATAGAGATATAGTAAAATTGGTTTTCTATTCAATAATGAAATAAATTGAAAATGTAAAATGCAGCATAAACAAGCTTGTTGGAATGGTGGCGGCTTATCTCTGAGAAGAGATGTGATGATTGCGCTCATTCACATGAAGATGATTACAATGAGGCTCTGAAGGCCTTTTACAATAAAACAAGAATTCCAAAAACCCTAGACATCCAAAAACCTGACCCTATGAGATGAAGCACCAAAAGTCATGTGGCCCTTGTTTGGGTAAGTTAGTACATTAACTTCCCGGGGTCGTAACTTTTGCATATGATCTCCGTTTTAAGTGTATGATATCCCATTGGAAAGGTATCATCGAGGAGATTCATTTTTGGGCCTCAATAATTTTGTATGATATCATTGAGAATCTCGATCCCTAAAAACCTTCATTTAGGCCCTCAAAATGACCCCGAAAGTGAAAATTGCTAAAAATAGTAAATTGCCAAAATTGCCAGAAAATTGTTTTGATCTAGTTGGAAAAGGTGGGTAGCCACCAATATCCATTTGGATCAATCCTACCTCCTTAGGAAGCAATGGTATCCATCGTGTTTATTTCCCCCATTAGATGAGGAAAATTCTGCTGAATTTGGCCCTGGGTGAGCCACTTGCCTTGGTGCAAGAGATGCCTTGCTTTGATGACTCGATAAAGTTGGATCTGTTGTTGTCGAGTTCCCTTCATCTATGTGTCCACAATATGATCATTGAATGCCTATTGGATGCAGTCGGGGTTGAGATCTATTGGTTTTATTTGTTCTGCTACGTCTGAGGTCTCTAATAATGGTGGGAAATAAGGGCTAAGGAGATCCACGTTGAACACTGGGTGCAAGCCAAGGAAAGGAGGAATGTTGAGATCAAAATAATTATCCCCCATGGACTTGGTGATGGTGTACGACACATAATGGAGTGGTCGAAGCTTCTGATGGGGTCCTGTAAGGCGTTCTTTCTGCAAGTGCAAACAAACTTTGTTTCCCACCTGAAACTTATGTGGCACTGAATGTTGGTCATGGTGTTGTTTGTACTTGTCATTGGACTTCTGTAGGATATATTGAACCTGTTGGCAGATGTGTTGGATCTACTCAATGAATTGGGTGGCTTTGTCAGCTTCAGTTGGAATAGGAGATGAGTCAATCGAGCTGAATGCAAGGGGAAGTGCAACATCTATGGGGCCCAATGGTTGGAATCCCAACCCCACCTGAAAGGGGATGTGACCGATTGAGCTATGTAGGGTTCGGTTGTAGCTATGTTGAACATAGGGAAGGATATCATCCCATGTGTGAGGGTGCTTTGAATTATACATGCGAAGGATATGCACAACCATTCGATTTATGACCTCAGTTTGGCCATTTGTATGGGGGTGGAAGGCCATGGATTTGGTTAGCTTGGTGTCCAGCAGTGACTAGAGGCTTGACTAGAATGTGTTGAGAAATTGATTGTCCCTATCTAAGACAATGGTTTATGGGAGTCCAAAATGTACCTATACTTGTTCAAAGAAGAGCTTGGCAGTGGCCTCTGTTGTGATGCTCTTCTTGCAGGAAACCAGAATCACCATCTTAGAAAAGCGGTCAACAACCACAAAAACACAGTCATTTCCCCGCTTGGTGGATAGGAGGCTCGACATGTAGTCCATTGAGATGGATTCCCATGGCCTGTAGGGGTGTACAGGCCATGTTTCTTAGTGGTTGGTTTGGAAATAGCACAGGTAGTGCAGGACCGGATATACTTGTTGATCTCCTGTTGAAGTTTTAGCCAGTAGAAATGTTTCTGTAGCATCACCACTATCTTTTCTACGTCAAAGTGTCCTACCTCCCAACTATAGTGGGCTTCTTAGATCAGCTTCTCTCGCTCTCTTGATGGAACACAGATATGGCCTAGACAACACAACAACCCATCCTGAAGATAGAAATTATCGACAACTATGTTTGCACCCAACATTTGGTAGGTGGTGGCGAAGTCTGGGTATGTCTCATAGAGTTGAGGCCATCCAGAGGTATCATGGTCACAAGAGTCTAGGACTATGGTGAGTGTTGCGACTGGTGGTCTGTTGAGGCAATCAATGACACGATTGGTGCTTCCTTTTTTATACTTGATGTTGAGGTGGAATTGTTGCAAGTATGTGGACCACTTTTGATGGTGGTCATTCTGTAATTTTCCTTGTGTATACATAAACTGCAATGGCTTATGATCAGTGTGGATGATTGTCTCCTTCCCAAGAATGTAATGTCTCCACTGGCGACAGGCTTGCACAATGGAGTACATTTATTTGTCGTAAGTAGGTTACTTACGGACAACATCAGATAGTGTCTCACTATGATAGGCCATGGGGTGGCCATGCTGAGTGAGAATGACACCCACAACATAGTCTAAAGCATCTGTCTCGATCTCAAAGGGATGTTGCAGGTTTGGTAGTGAAAGTACTGGAGATGAGCACAAGCATTGCTTCAAATCATTGAACACTTTTGTTTGGGACTGGACCCATAAAAAAATTTCCTTACCACCACCCCTGGTGATTTGGCTAAGGGCCCATGCAATATGGGAGAATCCCAACACAAACCTGCAGTAGAAATTGGTAAGGCCCAAGAAGCTCTGAAGATCAGTGAGTGTGGTTGGGGTTGGCCAGTCACGGATGACTTGGATCTTGGTTGGATCCACATGTACACCATGCTGATCAATGATGTACCCTAGGTAATGGACCTTGTCCATGCCAAAGGATCATTTTTCCAAGTTGGCATATAGCTTGTGCTGCCGCAGGGTGTGCAGAACCTATTGAATATGCTGCAAGTGTTCGGCCCAAGTCTTGATGTAAATGAGAATGTCATCCAGATACACCACTACAAAATTATTGGTGAATGGTCGTAGGATATCGGCCATCATCCTCATGAAAGTGGCCAGAGCATTTTTCAAACCAAAGGGCATGACCAACCATTCAAAAAGGCCTTCCTTTGACTTGAAGGCATTCTTCCATACATCTGTTTGTTCTATCGGGACCTGGTGGTAGCCAGAATTCAGATCAATCTTACTGAAGTATTTATCCCTCGTGAGTTGATCAAGTAGATCATCAATTCGGGTAATCGGGTACCAGTTTCTGACTGTGATTTTATTCAGAGCCCGGTAATCAATGCAGATTCACCAGGTTCCATATTTCTTCTGTACTAACACGATTATGCTCTGGCAAGGTGATGAGCTGGGACGGATGTGCCCCTTGTGGAGCATTTCTTGGATTTTTCACTTGATCTCCTCATTCTCTAATAGAGAGCGATGATAGATTGGCCCATTGGTCAGCAGTGCACCGGGGTTCATATTGATGGGGTGCTTGACCTGGCAGTGCAGAGGTACCCCGGTAGGTGAGGAGAAGATATTTGAGTATTCTTCCACGACCTTATCTTCTTGCTTCTGCTATGTGGAGAGGTTGGCCGTAGAGACCCTGGATGTGGATGTGATCTTTCTCTTATTCTGAGAGTGAATCATGAAGAAGAAAAACTTCCCCATCTGAGAGATGACCTTCCTGCATTGCTTAGCGGAGATCAAGGAAATAGTACTAGGTGGTATTGCCTCAAGTATCATGTACAATTTCTCGTTCAAAGTAATAATAACACTACGAGGTTGAGATCCATAAATAAGGTTGGCCCAAAATAACATCACAAACTTTGAGAGGAGCAACATCACATAATACCTCGTCTTTGAAGGGCTTGCTGTCATATGACAGTCGACACTGTTGGCTGATGCAGAGATCGCTTCCATGGCGAAGCCATCCAATGGTGTAGGGTTGTGGGTGAGGCGTTATGGGCAGGGCTATCCACTTGAAGACCTCTGTAGATATGAGGTTCTTCTAGCTACCGATATCAATGATGTATTACAGCGGGGTGCCTTTTACCCACATTTGTGAATGGAATAGGCGCTCTCCTTCTTCTGGCTCGTCTGGTTCACCAGGTTGGAGCTTGGTGGTAGCATTAGTGGCACTAAGCTTTTCATCAATGATCTGTCTTCCTCTTTATGGTTCTAACTTAGATTCATACTCTGCATCTGATTCAGAAGATTTCACTTTGGCCACCAGCGACTTCTTTGAGCGACAATCAACAATGTTATGCAAAGGGATCTTATGGAAGTCACACCACTTCCCGGTATCTTTATTTTTCTTTCCAGTGTCCTTCTTTGCTTGCGGCTTGGACTGATTGTCCTGATACTGGCCATATTTTCTCTGTTCTTTGTTTTGTGGGTTGGGGCCTCCCTTTCCTGGATTTTGTTATGAGGGGTCCCAGGCCCAAATTATCGCGTCTTTTGTTTGAGCTTCTTCTTGATTTTGAAAGCATATCGGTAGGTCGCGCCCAAGGATGAGATGTCTAGAAATTCCATTTCAGTCTGGATGTATCTATGTAGAGCACTATAATACTTAAGCACCAGATGTCACTCTGAATCTTTTATACCTAGCTTGGTGCACAAGGTATGGAAGATATTTGTGAAATCTGGCACTGCTTGGTCTCTTTCTTGCCGTAGTGTGGTCCATTTGGTATATAAGTCGTCATAACTTATGACAGGGTAGTATTGTTCCTTAATAGCATCCCTGAAGGAATCCTAGGTGGTTGTGACTGTAAATAATGAGGGTTCCTCTGTTTCCTTTTTCTCACAGAACGTTTCCCACCAATCTTTGAAATGGGGGACGACTTTGAGGAGCGCAAAAGTAATCTTTTCTCTATTCGAGAAGTTATGGATAGAAAAATACCCTTCTAGCATATTCAACCACTTGTCTACAACATCTTCGTCTATCTGACCTTCAAATATAGAAATATCGAAGTTTATTTGTACCTTGAAGGGGGTGGTGCCTCCGCTCGAAGAAGATGAGTCACCTGTTGGTAGCCACCGAAGGATTTGTGCGAAACTATCCATCATCTCGTTCCTTTGTTGCATGAGGGATTCATCAATGAACAGTTTCAAAGGATCTCCTGTCCTATCATATTTATTTTCTCCTTCCATGAGAGGTTTCTTAGGCATGCAAGAGATTTTGTCCTCAAGAGAAACAAGCTCAAGACCCAACTCTTTGTACTCTGACCTCATTGGGGACATGCATTAAGACGACAAGGAGCAGACCACTCTAATACCACTGATCAAGATTTTATGAGAAGAATGAAATGAATAAAGATTATTAATATATTCTTAACACAAAATAACAGAGATATAGTAAAACTGGTTTTCTATTCAATAATGAAATAAGTTGAAACTGTAAAATGGAGCGGAAACAAACTTGTTGGAATGGTGGTTAAGAAGAGATGTGACCGTTGTGCTCATTCGCAAGAAGATGATTACAATGAGGCTCTGAAGGCCTTTTACAATAAAATAGGAATTCCAAAAACCCTAGACATCCAAAAACATAACCCTAGGAGATGAAGTGCCAAAAGTCATGTGGGCCCCGTTTGGGTAAGTTAGTACATTAACTTCCTGGGGTCGTAACTTTTGCATACGATCTATGTTTTAGGCGTATGATATCTCGTTGGAAAGGTATCGTCGAGGAGATTCATTTTGGGGCCTCAATCATGTCATAGGATATCATTGAGAAGCTCAATCCTGAAAAACCTTCATTTAGGCCCTCAAAATGGCCCCAGAAGTGAAAACTGCTAAAAATAGTAAATTGCCAAAATTGCCAGAAAATTGTTTTGAGCTAGTTGGAAAAGGTGGGTGGCCACCAATATCCATATGGATCAGCATTACTATGAAAGGAATATGAAATATTTCTTTAGCTTAAATTGGGAAGCATGACAATGGATGAATATGAGAAGAGACACATTGAGTTGTTGAAGTATGTGGGCTTCATAAGTGATGAGAAGGTCAAAATACAAAGGTTTATGAGTGAGTTATTCTCCTTATATAGTGACAAGATACACTATGATAACCAAAGGACCTTGTAGGAGGCCATAATGAGAGAAAATCATCCTTATTAGTAGAGTAGAGGGAGCTTAGTTTTCCAAAAATCTTGGAATGACAAGATGAAGGGTAAAAAGGAGCAAAGGAATAAAGGTTTTAAGCCACTTTTTAAAGAACAACTCACAAGAAAATCAACAAGGACATTCAACCCAAAATGAGCCTAGGAGGGAAGATTCATTTGGAAAAGGGCCAAGGAAACAACCTGTACAATGTTGGGGATGTGATGGAAATAATTTATATAGGGACTTCCCTCACAAAGGAGAAAGAATAAGGATTTTCGACAACATTCAAGAGGCTAAAATAGTGGAAGACATCTGAGGCAACATGCCAAGGATTTATGAAGCCTTGGACAACAAGCAAGCAGAATATTAATCCCCCATGATTGAAGTGGAAGGTAAGATTAATAACTAGCCTATAACAATTTTAATTAATTTTGGAGCTATCCATAGTTAGTGTTAGGTGATTTATATGTACTAAAAAAGACACTAAACTACCCTCAATTAAATTGTCAACCCA
>JZKD02S2133081.1:212518-256165 GCA_000966675.3 Picea glauca
GGATTTTGAGGGTGGGAAATAGTCATGTATTCCAGTAATTTCGAGGCTTCGTCCATACAAGGGAAAAGGTGAGTTTGATGACTCCCTCCACATAAAATACATGGGAAATTGACTCTACTTTTCTTCTTCCCAACATTATCTTGACTAATTGATGGGAGGTCATCAACATGTTGTTTATAGGCTGACAACATGGGATGGCGAGGGTGTGTAGACCATGCTTCTATAACCTTGGAAAGACTAGGGAAATCCTTAAGAAGATGGACACCCTTACAAAGCCTACAAGGGTACTTGGGATTACAAGTTGTTTGGGTGATCTTGGCATCATCAACACTCCCAACATGATTATCAGTAACTGGTTTTTTTCCAACATGTCTGGCAATGGTTGGAGGTTTGGAAACTTGCTTATTTTTCTTCTTCTTAATCTTCCTTTTCTTATTCTTCTTATCCATCAGGTCACTAGCTTTAGATATTTCACTCGATGAAGAAGATGAAATGGAAGAAGACCCTGCAAGTAAAGAAGGCAAAGAATATCTTACTGGTAAAGAAGGTGAAGGATCAACATGAGGTTTATGTTCTTGGGGGGAAGTGCTTACAACTGAAGCACTTCCTGCATTCGGGATTACCTGAGTGGAAAACAACCATACCGATAATCCAATTGTGAGACCTGGAAGTCTCAAAGTAGTGATGTAAGGAGGACCAACGTTTCCGAAAGAGGGAAAAACAAAAGGTTCTCCTAGACAAGGGGTTCCTTCTTTGGTCATTCCAGGTATAGATTCCATAAATATGGATCCAACCTAAGGCCAGTAAGGGAAAACAAACAACACATGCTAAAAAATATAATAAGCAAGCAAGAAAACAAAACATTCTCACAATGAATGCACTAGTTGGTGATGAAATCCAACATCGCGGGAACAATGTAATAAGGGGATGAGATAGATCAGGTGGAAAAGTTACGTTGAAAACATGATTAAAGGACTTATGCCTTGGTGCAAACTTCCACACAATAAACATGGATTTACCCTCCAAGGATCCCTAGTGATTTTTTCCAACGTAGATTCTAGGTACAACAAAGATTTCCACTTCATTGTCACCTCGTGTATTACCCTAAAGAGAAAGGCCACTAAGGTTACCAAATACAATAATGATACCTAGGGAAACAATCGAAAATCGGATACACGTGCAACGGAAAGGTAACTGAGCCCGAAATCGACTTGAGAAGACCTGCATAGGGTTGTTTTCTCAAGTGACCCCCAATAATATGCACAACCACTACACCAAGACCAGCAAAGCATGGTTAGTCACTCTACTAGTCTCAATGCGACCTCATGATCGACCCTTGTGTGAGAAGGGTTTCCTAAGACAAAATGTAATAATTGGATTTACCGCTTCCTAGCACAAGATTCTATGTTTGTTTACAGCTTTGGAAAGTTATCGTTCACACCTATTACAAATCCCTACACCCTAATCTAATGTAGGTTTGCTACCAAAAAATATAAAAAATGTCTAATCAAGTTTTATAAGCACTTTATTTTAATGTTGTTGTTTACTCAAGGGTGTGAAAGTGAAACATATGATGTGTTAAACTCGACTCCAAAAGAATGCAAAATAATGAGATGCAAAAAAAATTATTTTCAATAAATCCTACTTATGGGATGGATAAGAGGTTCAAATTTCTTTTAACAAATAACACCCAATTCCCAAATTCCTAAATGCAATATTTCTTTTGTGAAAGATGCAAAAGAAATGCAAATTCGCTACAAAAATGAAACATCGTCCCCCAACTAATGAAAATCAAGCATTAATACTTTTTATTTCAAAAATAAAGTTAAGAGCGATAGAAAATCATTTCGAAACAAAAGCAACCCAAACTAATTTTCTCTTTTAACACAAACTACTCAATAAAAGAAAAAGAAGTTATTTCACTAAATAATTCTAAACAAAAAACAATGCTTTGTAACTGAAAGACACTCAAAGCAAGAGATCAAATATTTCAAAAGAAAACACGCTAAAACAAATAAAAAAATGGCTAAAATCATATTGAAATCTGTTAAGCAGACTGTAATCAAATCTGAAAATTCACCCTAAAACCATATCTAAGATCTAGGCAAGGGAAAACCATCAAAAATTAATTTTTCACACAATCATCACAGGCTATCAGACTAACGCAGTGTGATGATCCATGATCGACACAGGCCATAGAACAGTATAGTGCGACGATGTCACATTGTGTCTAAAGGCATGGTGCGTCGAACACTTAAAATATGGAAAAATTAAAAAACGTTGAAAGTTTTTCAGTGAATTCAACAGTCATTGAGTTAGACTGGATCTCCCAGTGACTGAGAAAATCAAAAACTCAATCAAACAAGAAATGAAACAAGACTACTAGGAAAACAATTTGATCCCGAGTATGGTCCCCAATTTTGTTATCGGACAAATCCGTAAGTGCGAACACAAACTGATCTCCCTAGTTTCACCCCGAAACTAGAACAAAACAAGACAGAATAGAAAATGTTCCCTAAGTTTTACTTATCAGTAATACTAACTAACAAGAGATGAATTTCATTTGTCCTTGCTAGTGTCATCCTCTCTCCATTCCAAGTCTTATGGGATGTTGAACCTGTGAAAATACATACGCCAACAAAGTGAAAGCAACGATGTATACTCAACAAAACCTATGTATGTGATCAAGGAGTTATACAATAACATAAGACCAATTTTATGGGAAAGAAATATATCACTATATTAAAGACATGAAAAGGAGAATACAACCAATGCCTTAATGTTGTAGGGTCCCTTTCAACAGTTCCTTGCTTCCCACACACTTCTTCTCCACGAATTCTGAGACTGTAGATTTGAAAGTCACTCACAATATCAAATTGGCAAAATGAAACTCAAAGCCAACATAGGCCCAAGCACTCCAAAATATTTGCTAGACTAATATCTCATTAGTTTAGTCTTTTTTATTAAGCTGAAGTCCCAAAAATTCTCTAATCATAACCAAATCTAGCTCACCAAGCTCCAAAAAAAAACTAGCTTTCCCCATGAGAACTCCTCCCCTTTTATAAGTTGAAAAGGATAGGGTGAGGAGGTTAGGATGATCCCACTAGAAAAGGGATGTGACTCAAATCCAAACTGATCGGAGGCTAACTCACCCTCGAAGCTTCTATTCTAGAAACGTCGAGAAGATGCTCTTTTTATTCATAAAAAAGATCGTTGCACCCTTAAAATTGAGAAAACTGCGACAACGTCACAGGCCAATATGATGCAACATGAATCAATCCTAAATCATCGCACCCTTAACACTGATCAATGTGAGACGATCCATTTTTATAAGGTTTTTACAAAGGAAAAGATAATTTTCATCTTTATGGGAAAATGTGTCTTCATTTTTCTTCGAGGATTCAGGCCATTGATCCTTTTAAAGATACAAAATAGGTATGCATCATTAATGGTCATAGGGGTGATGAAAACAATGTGTAGTAGTACCCAATTCCTAGGATTGATGACCTTCTTGACCAACTCAAGGGGGCAAAGTTATTCAGCGAAATTGACCTAAAGTCTGGATACCACCAAGTTCCCATCGAACCAACTGATGTATGGAACATAACTTTAAAATATAAATAAGGTCTCTTCGAATGGATGGTCATTCCCTTTGGATTAAAAAATGCACCAAACACTTTTATGAGGTTGATGGATGATGTATTAAGACCCTTCACCAACTCTTTTGTGGTGGTATATTTGGATGACATCCTCATTTTAAACATAACTTGGGAGGAGCACATGTGGTACATGTTGATCCAGCTAAGATCCAAGTCATCCATGATTGGCTAGCCCAGACCACACTAACCAAGCTTCAGAGCTTCTTGGGACTGGCCAACTTCTACCGACGGTTCGTATTGGGATTCTCCCATATTGATCCAAGTGGATATTGGTGGCCACCCACCTATTCCAACTAGCTCCTCTTGACAATTTTTATTTCAGAACGTTCTTCTAGACTTCTTTGTAATTGTGGGTTCTACACATATGGGGTTGTACGAATCCCTACACATATTCCAAGTGGATACTAGTGGCCTCCCACCTAATCCAACTGGCTTATTTTGTATATTTTCATGTCAACAGATCTTGTTGTACTTCCAGGGCCGTTTTGGGGCCCTAAATAGTGTTTTTTTTGGCTCACCCCAGTCAAACTATAGACGGAATCAAATTTTGATGGTGTAATGCGTAGTTCTAGAAAATACCTTTCCAACATGCTATCCCATGCCTAAAATGGAGGTCGTGTGAAAAATTTACAACCCCGAGAATTTGAGGT
This sequence comes from Picea glauca, assembly GCA_000966675.3. Lineage (NCBI taxonomy): Eukaryota > Viridiplantae > Streptophyta > Pinopsida > Pinales > Pinaceae > Picea > Picea glauca. The sequence goes on from JZKD02S2133081.1 coordinate 216,828, forward strand.
ACCAACTTACCCATAGGGGCCCACATAACTTTTGGCATTTCATCTCATAGGGTTAGGTTTTTGGATGTCTAGGGTTTTGGAATTCATCAGTAATGTTAAAAAGGCCTTTGGAGCCTCATTGTAATCATTATGATCATATGGATGCATGTATCAGCCACATCTCTTATCAGAGATAGCTACCACCATGAAAGCAAGTGTTTCAGTTCTACAGTTCTACAGTTTCATCCTATTTCATTTATTCAATAGAAAATATTGTTCACTGGATATATGTGATGTTTTTCATATCTCTGTGATTATTTTATTCAGTATGTTAATCAGTTCATTCTGTTCGTAAATCCGGATCAAGTTATGACACCATAGGTTTGATATCAGCCCATCCAGGTCAAAAGTCACCTTAACAAAGCAGAAGCTAAATCTGTGATTGACCACTATTCATGATTGATTATTCTCCATTAGCTATTAGTATTTCTCCATGAGAGATGCTTATTTTTATAGATTTGAAAAGGAAGGGATAATAAGTTTAGGATGATAGGTTAGGATCTCACCAAATTAGGAATATGGGTGAGATCCAAACTGATCGGAGGACACCTCATCCTCAAAGCTTATTGTTGAAGGAAAATCTCCCTGCGGATAGGTAGATCTCCTCAAAGAGATAGACTCTTAACTCTAAGACATAAAGTGCTTATCATGGCCACTGACTTCCTTTTAGATCTAGGTGGACTAGTGTGTGAGGAGGAAGGAGAAAAGAAGTACCTTTTATCGGTGTTTGTCCTGCACGCTCCGAGTTGAGCTCCAATCTTTCACTCCTCAATAAGCCCTGTAGAAAAACAAAGTACGACCACTTCCTACTCTATCAATATTAGTCTGAAATAGGTTTATCTATAAAGAGACAAATTCATGTGAGATTGAACACGAATTAGAAAGAAACATGCCAAGCAAATTATATTAATGAGGACAAAACATTACTTATAGCCATATATGGATTGCAGTAGTTTCGCCAAGTCCTCCTTGTCTATCCCTTGCTCAAAAGATCCACGATCCGAATGATGATAGCTTCACTAATTTCTCCCTATGAGATCATAGGTCTCTTGCCTCCAAAATATCTTTGTTCCAGCACCACTTATAAGATCATAAGTTTGGTGTGATTCTCCTTTTTCTTTTCTTCTTCACCATTAGAAATCATGCTTATATAGCCTTGGAGAGGCTCAACAACTTGAGATATCCTTGGGGAAGGTGAGAATTTTCCTCCTTCAGTTGAGGATCTGCCCTAAGATCATGGATGGACTAGGGATTCGAGCTCAACTGCCTTCTAAGAATGAAAAGATCCTTCCCCCATTCATCTCAAAAACTCAACTGTTGCCTAAAATAGGTAGCACTCCCTCAAAAGGGCACTCAGAGCACTATAGAGATCCCTAGTAGGCTTTAGGGGAGCGCCAACACTCCTGAGGGTAGGAGCGCTCCTGCATAAGGGCCAAAGAGATTTATAATTCTCCCAAATAGTGTAAGGGGGAGTGCCAACACTCCCAGAAGAGGTATAGGGGAGCGCTCCCCTCCAAAAACTCAGTTTTTGAGATGCTTTCAGATGGAAAAAGGTTTGTAAGACTGCTGACTCATTTCTTCTCTTCCAAATCAAATGTTTGAGGTGTTTCAATTGTCCTTCTCATGTCGCTATAGGAATGACATAGGCATCACGACAGCATGCTTTCTTTGAAACTTGCGACACTTATGAGCAACATGTGACACTTGCGACCTTGTGAGCAAAATGCGACACTTGCAACCTTTGTAATGACGACACTCACGACACTATCAAAGTGAGTATTTTTTATGTGTAACAGATTTCCCCCCAAAGTATGAAGTTAGAAGACAGGAACTGATAACTGAAATGCTTTGTAGACTTTCAAGCAAGGGTATAGATGCAGAAAACCTGACAGAAGCTGCACACAAACATCCAAAAAATATTATGACATGTTTCAAACCCAAGGCAGGCATACCTATGCTTGGGTGATCAAGACTTGAAAGATATGGCCGCCATAAAATACACTGCGGATCCATAATTGTATTGATAAAAAGGTATAGCCAATGAAAATACACTGTGGATCTATACTCTTATGACCTGAACTGATCATAGCCACGAAGAATACACAGTGGATCTACGAGATGACAAGACATAGACATGACCAATACAAAGTGGATATATGTAACAGTATATGTGTCATTGTTCAAAAGAAACTTCATCGCAACCTGGGAAAAGTACATATCAAAGTGATCATTCAACCCAGGGTCTTCTTATCGATCCCGATGCAGTACAAATCTAACCATGTGAATAGATGTCCTGACGTCGAACATGGCAGAAACCACTTGATTACCGGCCAATGATGTAAATCGTTAACAAGCGCGAGGGAGATCACCATTAATGTCAATGATTCCCAAGGTACTCTAGTACATTCCAACGAATGTGACTGGATGATCTGGAGTCAAACATCCATGGAATCATTCGATCAGAGGTCAATGATGTAAACCCGTTGTTGGACGTGAGGAGGCCTGCCATTGAGGCATGTAGGTCCCAAAGTACTAACTGGTTTCTAAGTCCAGTTCCTGGATAATGTGTTGAATTCGACAAGAATAGGCTCGTCGAAGGAGGGCCTTGATGTATCCCCCATCAACAACACGAAACAATCATAGAGATGTAATTGGTAGCTCAAATGAACATGGACTGACACGGGTATTGAGACAAGATATTTTTTATGGTTGACTCTCGAGGTGGATACTTCCCTTGAACACTAAGGCACAACAACAAAAACATGACATGGACCAAAACTTGATGATGCAGTGGATGTTGTGACTTACGTCAGGTGACCCAAAGGAGTGAAAGAAACTCAAAGGATTGGCTCAGTGCAGAGGTTCAACGGATTATAATGCATACAAAAACAAAGTGTTGTGTTCAAGGGCGACTCTAAGAGTTACGTAATGTTCTAAAAAAGAAACTGCTTGGCTTGCTTCTTTCAATTTTCCCCCCATCCATATAGACGAGTACCTCTTTTTAATTTAACGAGCTCGAGGAGGGCAACACATGCTCAATAAAACTCACCTTTGGTAAGTTCCTCTTCCTTTGTTTAACGAACTGGAAGAAGTAAGGGTTCAATACCGTATGGGCCTGTCGATGTTTTGTTTAGCGAGTCCAAAGACAGAAAACTCGAAGGTTTTTCATGATTATAGAGTCTGGAAAAACACTTAAAAGAGAACTCTTTCAGTTCCTTTTTCGTAAAGTAGTCTGACGAGACCGAAAAAGAGATAAACTATCGCTCCATAGACGTTTTCTTCAAATACTTTAATGAGAGTGAAGAGAACAAGGTCGCTCGGTAATATTTTCATCTTTAGAGAGTCTGAAAAGAACTTAAAGATGACTCCAGTGTTGTCCTTTTTCGTAATGTTAGTCTCGAGAGGCCGAAAAAGAGATAAATTATCACTCGAAATACGCCCTTTCAAACCATTTAACGAGTGGGAAAGGAAGCAAGATCACTCGACAATCTTTTCATGTTTAGAGAGTCTGAAAAGAGATTAAAGGAGACTCCAATTGGTTCCTTTTTTTTGTATCCATACAGGTCCAAAAAAGAGATAAAAGTCTACCCGGATGCATTCTCATGTATTTACGAGCACGAGAAAGAATAAAGACTAAGCTCGGTATGCCCCCAGCATGAAAGCTAGTGGCTTAACTCTAGAAAGTTCATCAAAGGTTGGAGACATGCCCTCCAAGCTTCGATTCATTCACCGAAGGATAAGGGTGGATGAAAAGAAGGTTCAAGAGAGGTGACTGTTTCATTTTTTAATGAGCTTGACATAGGAAAAGAACTATGCTCAGGACCTTTGTTTCATTTTTTAACGAGCTTGCCACAGAGAAGAGAAACTATGATCGTGGTTTCGTCTGGATTAGGGCTTCCAAGAGGATAATACTCTGGAAGGGTACCATGTCAATGGATAAAACGTGGTCATGGCCTCCAAGATATCTTCGTTGGATGGAAGATAATCACTCGAGAAGGAACACATATCAAGGGCCATGATAGGAGAAAGGAGATTAGGCTCCAATAATCCTACTGAAGAAATCACAATGTCTACTACTGGATCCAAATCATCATAAATTGAAATCATGGGAGATGACGAAAAATCAACACCAGGAGGGGAGATAGATGGTATATCTACCTAAATTTCTTCACGAGGGAGAAGAAAAGAGGATCGGTGACAGTAATTATCCCGAGGTAACTTTTCAATCTAAAACATTTCCAGAAGAGATTCATTCGAAGGAAAAGGTGGGGAAATGTAGTCGATTGCAGACGACAAGGAACACAATCGTGATTTCATCGAGGAACTGTCAAGTGCCAATAGATGTTGGGCATCCGACGAGGGAGAAGTGGATTGGGTAGAAACGTATGACATTTCATCTGGACTAAGTGGCATGGTGTCACTTAGTGCATCAAATTCCAAAGGACAAGGTACAATCCAAGGGTCAGATGATTCCAAATATTGATAAGCCGTGGTCGAAATCATATCGACGCTGGCAATATGATGTGTAGTTGGTGGAAGTGGTGTAGGGAAGGTACCCATGATGCTAGAATCTTTCAGTAAGCCAACACCAAAACTTTCATACGTGATCTTGTGGTCTCCCAAGAAAGGAATATTGTGGGTAGAAGGAGCACGAGCATCGGTCGTGCAGAAATCCAACTGATCAACAGTGATAATTTTTCCCTGGTGAGGAAATTGTACACATCAAAAGACCAATGAGGCAACGAAAGTCATAGCATAAAACCAACTTCTTCCAAGTAACAAGTTGTAATCAAGGGGAGCATCGACCACCTTGACATCAACAGTAACAGTTTTTCCACCCAATTGGATGGGAAGGGACTGTAAAATCCCATGGGGATGAAAACCTCGCCCATCGAAGGCGTGTAACATCATTGGGGATTTGTTGAGTGTTGGTGATTTTAAACCTTTCCAACATGCTAAATACATGACACAAGTTGAGGCTCCCTCATCCAGAATAGTTCGATGGATTTGTTGATTGTGAACAACAACATCAACTTGGAAAGCAAGTTGGTGGGAGAGTCAAGACGTATAATTATCTAGGTTAAACATGATCTGATTGGACGACTCAAGATCAACAGCGCCAAGAGTGGTCAAGAGTGTTCTACGTTGACTGGGGCAGTGTTGTAGAACTTCTAACGCAGACATAGCACATGGTGCTTGAGACAAATCTTCAACAATGTTGTAGTTTTGGGCATCACGTGAACTAGGATTAAAGGTATATTTGCGGATAGTTCTCTTAGGAGGACGTAAGATAGAGTCAAACGTGGGTTTTTCAATCTGAAATGGTCCAGACAGAGGATTAACCGATGGAAGACTAACAGAGGATGATGATGGATCTGGTAAAGTGTCGGCACCGTTAGTGTCGTTTCCTTTGTCATGGTTACCTGGTGTGTCGTAGGTTTAGAGCGAGTGGTCAAATTAATCCCATTAAACATATAAATATGTGCACTCGATGAGGCCTCATCATTAGGATCACTAGAACTACCCCCAGGAGAGGGGGTTTGAGCAATCATGGATTGTTGTTGTGGAAAAGGTTGAGTAAGCACAGCAGGTTGTGACTTCCCTTGGAACATTTTAGCCACTTCATTGCGAAGTGGACAATCTTAAGTGTAGTGATCATCACCACAAATGATACACGGGAATTTCAATTTTCGTTGTGGTTGCTTTTCGGTAGTAGGTGTTTGATTCTTGGGGTGTTCATTATTATTTTTCGATTTATTCTTTGTCTTCTTCTTACCTCCAGATTGTTGTGAAGGGGCAGATTGAACTGCATTCACCTCAGAGATCTAAGTTTGGGGGGAGGTAGAGGAGGGTGTAGTTGATTTGGATTTGACAGAATCGATAACACCATCCGCATGAGATGAGGATGATGGATTAGAAGGATCGGTATTAGCTCGAGAAACATTCGAAAGAAAATCATACAAAGTACTAGATTGGGAATAAACCAAGTCTAAGTACTGAGCCCGAGCAATGGCTTGTTCCACTGTGACTGCACCACCCATAGCAACATCGCGAGCGATCGGGGGTAATAGTAATTTAGTAAACCATTTCTCCAAGAGCATGTCAGGAATGACTGCCTTGATCATCCTTCATCGTCGCCTCCACTCATGAATATGGTCAGAGATATGCACGCAGTTGGTTTGACGAAGGGAGGTAAAGAGTTCACTACCTGTCTCGTAGTGAATAGGCAGTTGAAAGTGTGTGAGGAAAGACATGGAAAGGGAATTGAAATCATGAAAAGAAGCACATGGTAGTTCAATATACCACTTTGTTGCCGACCCAGTAAACGTTCGTTGGAAAAGACGCAAACGTACAGAATCATCCATGAGGGAGTTTGATGAACACTACAAATGGAAAGTCATCATGTGTTTGTTCGGATCTTCACCAGGGTTTCCGTCAAACTTCAGAATATCAGAAGGAATCTTAGCTGGAATGACTGGCCAAACCGGTGAATGAGAAATAGGATCATTAGTTAACCGAAACAAGTCTGGGAGATCCAGAGTCGCAAGGAAAGGTAGTTGTCGGTTAATGTGTGAATGATACTGGTGTGGCATAGGAACACCAGTAGGACCATAGAATGGGTTAGGTGGATAGTTGTAACTAGTAGGTCCTCCTACATATGGTTGTTGCTATCCAGGATAAGAAGGATTCAGTGGTGCATGAGAAACATGGGCATAACTCGGTGGGTTTTGAACATTATAGGTCGGGTGATTTATTTTCCCGTGAGGAGGATAAAAATTTTGGCCTTGAGAATGGTAAGGAGTAGATCCCAGAGGCGGATGCACATGAGTCCCCTGAGGAGGATAAGACTTTGGTCCCAGAGAACTCCAAGTGATGTTTTGGATGCCACCCGAAGAAGATTGTTCATAAGATGTTCCAGGAGGGACAGGATTGGATACTCCTCCTAGTGGGTTATTATAAACGTGTACACCAACGTGGGGTTGAGTAAAAGTGCCTCCTGAAGATACTCCCTAGGATTGTGAAGGGTTTCCAGCAAACGAGGGTTGCCCCCCTGCCAGCGGTGGATTTATGACCGTGGTGTGACTAGAAAATGGAGGTTGCCTTCAAGGAGGAGTATGAAAAGGGGGTTGTCCCCCGAGAGGGGCAGGCCCACCATGGAAAGGTAGTCCTATAGGAGGGAAAGGTATGTTGGATGGTGGTTTCCCTCCAGCTATTTGTGTTTGGCCAAGAGGGGTTTGCATTCTCAGGTGAGAAGATGTCCCAGCAGGATGATGTGGAACATGCGGAGTTGTAGAGTAAAGACTTGCAAAAACAAGGGTAGAGATTGAAGTTCTTTGGGGAAGAGTAAAGGTGATGAGTCCATCATTAGGATGGACTTGTGTTGGCGTGACAGTAGAATGAATAACCTGATCGATTGGGTGATTCATGGTTTGACCAAATGGTTCTGTTTCACTAGGAGGTTCATGAGGATAAAAGGGTTGTCGAATAGATTCAAAATTTTCATAGAGATCGTGCCCCGATGAAGTCCTCCATACAGAACGAGCAAGTGTTGGATTGGTTTCTACTGCGGTGCTAGGATGAACAGGAGTCCTATACTCATCACCAAAGAGTGGTTCCGTGGATCCCATATATGTTTCGGTAAATATCCTCTCCGGTAATCGTGGGACTTCTTCATCTATGACGTTCCCAAGGGAGTCTAAACGAACCAAAAGTGGTTCGAGAGGAGTTACCAACATAGGTGTGGTGGGATTTTCAACCATGCCCAAGCGTCTTCTGGGTTATCTAACGGGGGAGCAATAGCACTTCCCGCGTCAGATGGATTTTCTACCTCTCTATGGTAGTTGTCTTATGGAGGGTTAGAAGGTAAGGGTTGATAGCCTTCTGGAGGTATCCCTTGCATCCTACATGATTGCCGAAGACCTTTATCGTCTACGGGCTCAATTGTGGAGAATAACAGATCACACTGAAAATCTAGGGCCAACTAACAAAAAGAAACAACATGCGCTAAGAAATCTAGGAATCAACCAAGCAGACAAAACTTCTCTCGATGACCGTACTATTTGGTGATGAAATCCAACATCGCGTGATCAAGTCGAGAAGGGGTTGGTATATGGTGGAACTGTTACAATGGCGACCTACTTAACAGACTTACACCTTGGTGCAAGCTTCCACGTAGTAATTGTGGATTTACCCTCCAAGGAGCTCGAGTGAGTTTGACCAATGTCTGCTCCAGGTACAATGAGACTTCCCTTCACTGTCACCTTGTGTAAGACCCTAAAGATTATGGCCACTAAAGTTACCAATTCACAGTCAGCCCCTGGGCGGGTACAGTCGACAGTCCAGTCTGAATGTACGGGCAGGGTATCTAGCCCGAAATCAACTTGAAAGGATTCCACTCAACATTGTGGGTATACCTTTAAGAGATCCCCATAATACGATCTGACTACTACAATCAGTGAAACCACTGAGGGATAATCTCAGTAGCTTTCCCGAGTGTGAACTCGTGCGTAACCCCTGTGTGAGAGGGGGATCCCAGGAAGACTTATACGACAATTGGATTCAACTCTCCCTAGCTCAGGATGCTAATGTTTGTTTTGGAAACTTTGGAGAGTTTTGCTTACAGCCTAATCCAAAGTGCTAACCATAGTCTACTGTTGGTCGAAGATCCTAAAAACAAAAATGTTCTAGATAATTTTTAACTAGCGTTCATTTTATAGTTGTTCTTTACTCAAAGGGTGTATGAAAGTGAAACTAATGGAATGATGACTCAATGCCCAAAAAGATGCATGAAAGATGATAAGCAGTCGTTTCTTTTCAATGAGCACCTATTTAAGGGAAAGAGAAGGAGTCATTTTCACTTTCAAACACTAATATGAAAAATCCTCTATCAATTGGTTCTCAATCGAATCCAGTGCAATGCTAAAAAAAAATCAAAAACACCTTCTAATATGCAAATCAAGCACTAAAATGTATCTTTTCGTTTTGTATGCGAATGGTGGCTGATTTAATGAAAAACTTCTCCTATCAACTACCTTTTTAGATCGAGGAGATTCAGACAAGCATGACCAGATTTCGCACACACAACACACACCCTCTTGCTGTGATTGAAGCAAGAAGCAAATAGAAAACACAAATAATAAAGAAAAATCAAACAATTCACACAAAAATGAGGTGTTCAAATAACAATGACCTTCAAAAAACCAAGTGAGAAGAGTCACAGACTTTAGATGTCCTTCACTGGAGTTCCTGCTCAGTCAGATAGGAGAGGAGAAAAGCAACAGATCGATTTCAAACTCTCAACAGAAAAAACTCAAAAATAATGAATAATGGCATAAAATATGAACAACAAGGTGTTTACTTCTCAGGAGGAATCATTTCAAAGGTCAAAGGAAGAATCATGAAATCTCAAAGCAGCTCAGCAAGTGAAAAAACAGGGTTTGGACCTCCAAAAATTGCAAATTTTGAAGAGATTTTGGGAAAAAAGGGTTGACACTCTATCATAAGGGCCACTAGAGCGTTATAAATCTCTATATAACACTTCCAAGGAGTGTTGGTGCTCTGCTAACATGGGCAAGGGGGCACCAGGCTCAAAAAACTCACAAAAAGTCCAAAAAACCCAAAATTTCAATGGAATTTTGCAATCAAGCTGAGTGTGATGGAGTGAAGAGTCAATCAGAAAATGCAATCAGATATGAAGGGGTGAACAAGGCCTAAGAACACAAAGGGTGAGACAAGGCCTATGAGGAAAAATCAAAACCAAAGAGTTCTGATTCGACTCCCCAGTACGGTCGCTAGTTTCTGTTGAAGGAAAATCTCCCTACGGACAGGTAGATCTCCTCAAAGAGATAGACTCTTAACTCTAAGATAGAAAGTGCTTATCATGGTCACTGACTTCCTTTTAGATCTATGTGGACTAGTGTGTGAGGAGGAAGGAGAAAAGAAGTACCTTTTACCAGTGTTTGTCCCTGCACGCTCTGAGTTGAGCTCCAATCTTTCGCTCCTCAATAAGCCCTGTAGACAAACAAAGTACGACCACTTCCTACTCTATCAAGATTAGTCCGAAATAGTTCTATCTATAAAGAGACAAATTCATGTGAGATTGAACATGAATTAGAAAGAAACAGGCCAAGCAAATTATATTAATGAGGACAAAACATTACTTACATCCATAGATGGATTGCAGCAGTTTCACCAAGTCCTTCTTGTCTACCCCTTGCTCAAAATATCCATGATCTGAATGATGATAGCTTCACTGATTGCTCCCTATGAGATCATAGGTCTCTTGCCTCCAAAATATCTCTGTTCCAGCACCATTTATAAGATCATAAGTTTGGTGTGATTCTCCTTTTTCTTTTCTTCTTCACCATTAGAAAGCTTGCTTATATAGCCTTGGAGAGGCTCAACAACTTGAGATATCCTTGGGGAAGGTGAGGATTTTCCTCCTTCAGTTGAGGATCTGCCCTAAGATCATGGCTGGACTAGGGATTCGAGCTCAACTTCCTTCTAAGAATGAAAATATCCTTCCCCCATTCATCTCAACAACTCAATTGTTGCCTAAAATAGGTAGCGCTCCCTCAAAAGGGCACTCAGAGCACTATAGCGCTCCCTAGTAGGATTTAGGGGAGCGCTCCGCTCCAAAAAATAAGTTTTTGAGGTGCTTTCAGATGGAAAAAGGTTTGTAAGCCTGCTGACTCATTTATCCTCTTCCAAATCAGATGTTTGAGGTGTTTCAAGTGTCCTTCTCATGTCGTTATAGGCACGACATAGTCATCATGGTAGCATGCTTTCTTTGACACTTGCGACACTTGTGAGCAACATGCGACACTTGCGACCTTGTGAGAAAAATGCGACACTTGTGACCTTTGTAATGACGACACTTGCAACACTATCAAAGTGAGTATTTTTTATGTGTAACACTTATATTCTAGAAACTTCTCGAATTTCTTCTTTTTTCCTTCGTATGAATAGTGTTTCACCCTATGAATGAGAAACATGTGACATTGTCATGGGCTACTATGTTGCAACATGAAACATTCAATGATCTCGTAGGTTGTAAAGGAAAACAATGTGACACCTTGTAAATTAGGGTTTTTAAAGGAAATTTCCATAGTTTCATCTTTCTAGGAAAAAAATTTCTTCCATCTTCTTTAGGTATTATGGAAATAATCCTTCGAATGGAAAAGGGTATGTGCACATCATCAATGTCATAGTTGTGATTAAAATAATGTGTAATGAAATTACCCCTAAGGTATGAAGTTAGAAAAGGAGTGATAGCTGAAATAATTTGTCATGTGGGTGTTGAAACAAGGAACACATCGATCATAAACCTATCAAAAACAAACAAGGAGTTATAGTAAAATAGTATATATCATCATTGAGGTAGGAATTTCCATACTCATAATACAAGTGACTCAAAGAATAAGTATCGACATGAAAAGATCCATGTCAAGTAATATAGGTCATGGCCACCAAAATACATTGTGGATCCATGTCATTATGACTCAAATATGAATATAGCCACCATAAATACAATTTGGATCTATGTCATAAAGACTCAAATTTGAACATATCCACGATACATACACTATGGATCTATGCAATGGTGCATACTCAAAATAATCCATCGCAACCTGGATCTGTTAAGCCCTAAATAGTGGCACATTACCCCTTAATTGGGGCATATTACATTATTAATGTTAAATTATTTATGTCGGATTGGGTCCATTAGTTGTAATTGTACCTCCTAGTCTCCTATATATACCAAGGAGACATTTTCATTTGGAATCATCTTGTATTGGGAAATTTATGTGGTGTATAAGGAGGTTTCCCCCTCGAAGAGGCTTATTATCTGAAATTCTATCTTTTTTAATGCATTGAGTACTTATTATGAGGTTTTTCTATACTACCTTGATATTTGGTTCTTAACATTTGGTATTAGATCTCAAGGTCTTGGGGTTTCTCTGCTACATCTGAGACACCTTGGAATTTTTGCTATAATTTATTTTCTATGATGTTTAAGAAGGAACCCCTTGGAGGATATTTAGTAGATGGATCAAGGTATGTTGGGTTCAAATTTTAGCTCCTAAGGCCTTATACTTTCGGAGATACAACCTGTGTAAGATAGGGTTCTAGAATCATCGCAGAATTTAGTCATCGCAGAATTTTCGCTATGAAATTGTTTTTGTAATGTTTCAGACTCAGATATTCACATAAATTATTAAGGTATCTGTGATAAACATTTCATATTTTTGGTCATATTAAATTTGTAGATACACCCTGTGGAATATAGGGTATATGACTAGTCTCAAGAAGGTGTTCTGGGTAAAAAAATCATAAATTGTTCCTCGAGTATCCAAATTGAGTGAGACTAATTGCATTGGATAGTGGAAAATATTTAATATTTCTGGAACAATTTTCATAATTTTATATCAATTATTTTGTGTGGGGAACTCTATACAAGTGATATATCGTGGAAAGGCCAAAAATCATAAAGTTGTGGCGAAGTTACCATAAATTCCACTTGGCACATCCAATTTTGATCAGACATGTGGCATTGCAGAGAAGAAACATCATAGAACTGTAAAAAAGAAATTTTCATACCCAAAAGGGATAAAATTTTGGATATACAATAAAATAAAGATTGTCTAGCAAAACCACCTCAAAATCAAGGTTTAAAGTGATACTTGGTCAACATGCCACCAAAAAAAGGAAATTCTACACCAAATAAGCCTCCAGACAATCCTACTTGGACTCTTGATGAAAGTGAAGAAATGCGTAGGGACATAAATTATTTACAAAAGAAGACAGTAGAAAAAGATTAACTACAAGGGATGATGGATTCAACGGAAGCTAAGTTGGAGGCAATAATGGATACTAAGATGGATGGTTTAAAAAGGGAGATCATGGAAGGATTAAAAAATTTCCTAACAGAGAGGAACCTGAAAGTGAAAATGTATCCCACGAAATTCATGATGAGGACATAAGGAAGATGAATCAAGAATGGATAAACTCTAACTTTGGGTTGAAGACCAACCACTTTCCTAAGATCAATATGAGGAAGTTTAATGGAAAGGACCCAATCACATGGATACTTTAGATGGAGAAATTATTTGATCTACATAATGTTCCACATACACAAAAGGTACAGATTGCTTCTTTATATTTAGAACCCAATCAATTTGTGTGGTATCGATGGATTTGTTCTTGCAAATCACTCGTCACTTGGAAAATTTTCATGGAAGAAATGATATCACACTATGAGGATACAAGGAGCAATAACTTCTTTAGCGAATTGATAAATCTCAAGAAAAAGGGTTCAGTTACAGAGCACATTGAGAACTTCCAAATATTGAATATAAAGGTTATAGATATTCCAGATGAGCACTTGATTGATGTATTCATAGAAAATTTAAGGGATAACATTCAACATAAGGTTCTCCTTTGGGAACCCAAATCATTGGAGAATGCATTTAGGGTGGCAAGAAATTTTGAAAGTAAAAATATGGCTATGGATACTACAAGGACCACTCCTAACATCTATCGAGAGAATAATGTTCCTTCTTCTAAAAAAAATCAACCTACAAGGTTGACACATCAACAATTGGAGGAAAGAAAAGCAAAAGGTTTATGCTTTAATTGTGACAGCAAGTACAACAAGGGACATAAGTGTGGTGACAAGAAATTATTCTACATAGATTGTGAAGAGGAAGAAGAACAGGAACCATCTCAAGATGAAATCGTAGATGTGATTTATTCTGAAGAGTTGACTCCCATGATATCGTGTAATGCATTGGTTGGAATTAGCACTCCTCAAACCCTCAAGATCGAAGGATATAGCAAAAATAAAAAGGTAATAGTCCTAATTGATTATGATAGTACTCATAATTTCATTCACTATGAATTAGCCAAAGCTCTCAATTTCTTTGTATATCCATCATTAGAGTTTCAAGTAATGATTGTAGATGGAGGAACTATCGATTTCTTAGGAAAATGCAATAAGATCAATCTTTTTTTTTTTTTTGACAAGAACGGTTAGAGTGTATTAATCGGCTTCCTGGCAAACCAGAATCAGAAAGTTACAAAGCTAAAGAAGGTTGATGATCTCACTGCCAACCTTATTGTGGATAACCTGAGAGTACAATCCCACTTACTTCTTGAGCTAAGTCGAGAAAATGACAAAAAATGCATACATGAGTAAATTCTCACAAACTGTGAGCACAATAGGAGACAGAAGCAAAGCATTAAACCTAGGAGGATGAGACTTTCCCCTTAAAAAAGGGATCCAGCTTTTTCTGAGAACCTAAAGAAATGTTGGAGGTAGCCTCCTTTTCTCTGCGTGCTTTGTTGGTCTTTCTCCCTCGGGTAAGAGGTGGAGATGGAACTGAGGTGTCTTCAGTGGCAGGAGTTCCCATAGAGCCGCTGGAGGGGATTGAAACAACTAGACCTGCAGGGGCAGTGGGCTCCAGATTTGAGTCTCGATTTCCTCTCGCTGCTACTGACTCTGGAGGAATGGTTTCCGGAAAGCTTTCGTCTGTCAGATTTCCCTTGACTATTGTTGATTCTGGATCTAGGGCTTCATCTTCCTTCAACGCATCAAAGCTGTTTTTATTTTCTAGAGTAGCTGCTACTGAATGAGTGGCCTTCGGAGCCTGGGTTAGTGGATTCTTTCACCGTGGCTGCCTGCGTCTGTTAGAGACTGGCTGAAAATCATCTTCCTTGACTGGTCCCGGCTCCCTAGAGGCTTTGGGGCAGCTTTTTGCGAAATGACCGTAGTCATGGCACCGGAGGCACTTAAAAGGGATCTTCTCATAGTCGAGCTCTTGGATATGGGACCAATCCCCCAGGGAGAGATTAATAGCTTTCGGAAGGCCTTCCTCGAGGTTAAAATCAACACAAATTTGAGCACAGGTAAACTGATCCCCTTTCAGCTCCATACTATCCAAGAAACGCCCAAGCTTGTTTCCAATGTCCTCCAGATATATTTTCCCCCAAAGATGCAAGGGAAGATGAGGCAGTCTAACCCAAACAGGGGTTGTGGTGATTTCGGCCCCGGGGTTGAAGTCAAGTGTCCATGGGGCTAAGAACAGCCCTCTTGCCCCCATGAAATAGGGTCCAGATCTAAAAACTAGATCTCGTTCCTCTGTCCTCGAGAAACTGAAGACAAAAAAAACCCTGCCTACTGCACATAAAGAGACTTCTCCCTGTATCAGTGACTTCCAACGATCATCCATCCATGTCTCCACCATTTTGGGGCTGGGCCATAACCCCGTAAACTTACCGATGAGGGCATTTTCTGCTAGCAGGAGGGCAAGATTGCAGGGCTCCTCTGGAGATAGCTCCACCGAAGGGATCTCCTCCATCTTCTTGACAAATTTAGATGAGATAGCCTGCTTGGATTTAGGTCTTGTCGCATAGACTAATGCTTTGAATGCTTCCAGAGTATCTTCGTCCATTTCGGCGGTCGGTTTTGGGGCCATTGGAGCATGGCAGCAGCCACCTACAAACAAGAAAAATGCAGAGGCACTACCTCTGCTCAAAACCGCGTGCAAAACGTAAGAGGGTCGTTCTATCCGTTGTAAATCAAAGAAGGGACGCTATGTCATGCAAATCGCTGGAGGGACGCTCTGATCGGCTGCTCCAGACGGATCTGGGCTCCTGCAGACAAGATTCAGACCGGGGGTGGCTAGGGTTTAGGCCCTAGCCGCGATGGCTTTCTGCCTCACTTCATTTCGTCTGAAAAATCTCCTCAAAGAACATGATTTGAAAGGTGAGTGAGCTTGGCCCGGAAACGGTTAAACTCTCACGACGAGCCACGCCCTCGCTCGGGATCGAGCACAGGACCTATCCATCTTAATGAGAGCGACCTTACCACTACGCCGCCTCCACTGACCTTGCAATAAGATCAATCTTACTATGGGGGAATATGTAATTAATAGTACAATGATTTCTATACCCATGGGTGGTCATGATGTTGTACTAGGAATCCAATGGTTATAATCATTAGGAACGGTCGCTTTTAATTTTCAAGAACTTTTCATGAAATTTTGATTGGAAGGAAAAGAAACTAAGTTCAGAGGTATCACAGGGAAACCCAGTAAGGTGATAAGCTCTAATGGCATGAAAAAATTATTGAAAAAGGGGCATCAAGGTGTAATTTCACAACCATGCTTACTAGATGTTCAAACATCTAAGCCATATATTACCCTAGATTTCCAAGGGATCATTGATAAGCATTCCAAAGTATTTGAAGATATTCCCAAAGGTCTTCCACCCACTCGAAATCATGATCATGATATTCACCAAATTCTTGGGAGTGTTCCTCCTAACATCAGGCCGTACAGATACCCTTATGCCCAGAAGAGTAAAAATTAGCTCATGGTTGAAGAAATGTTAGAGGTTGGCATTAGTATACCTAGCCAAAGTTCTTACTTTGCACCAGTGGTAATGGTATTCAAGAAATATGTCTCATGGCGTATGTGTCTAGATTATAGAGAGCTCAATAAAATCTCTATTAAAGATAAGTTTCACATTCTCGTCATCGATGAATTGTTAGATGAACTACATAGAGAAATCTATTTCACAAAGTTGGATCTTCATTCATGGAATCATCATATTAGAATGAAGGAAGAAGATATCCCCAAAATAGCATTCCGAACTCATGAAGGCCATTATGAACTTTTGGTCATGCCTTTTGGCCTTACAAATGCACCTTCCACATTCCAAGGGTTGATGAATTCCATTTTCAATCCCTTCCTTTGAAATTTTTTGTTAGTGTTTTTTGATGATATATTAATCTATAGCAAGTCTTGGGAGGATCATGTGAGACATGTTGACAAGGTGCTACAACTACTAAAGGAGCAACAACTATATGCCAAACCGTCCAAATGTTTCTTTGGGGTGAAGGAGGTAGAGTATTTGGGTCATATTGTATCTCATGAAGGTGTCAAGGTAGACCCTAACAAGATTAAGGCCATGATGGACTGGGCAATTCCCAAAACATTGAAGAATCTTAGAGGATTTTTGGGTTTGACAGGTTACTACCACAAGTTTGTTCAAAACTATGGGAGAATAGCATCACCTTTAACGACACTAACTAAGAAGGATGCATTTTCATGGACTCCAGAGGCAACTAAATCTTTTGAACAACTTAAAGAGGTGATGTGCAAAGCTCATGTCTTGACCACAACATACTTCACAAAAACCTTTATTTTGGAATGTGATGCCTTGGGAAATGGAATTGGTGCTATCCTAATGGAATAAGGAAGGCCCCTAGCTTTTGAAAGTCAGCCAGTCAAGGGAAAGGACTTACACAAACCCATTTATGAGAAGGAAATGATGGCAATACTACATGAATTGAAGAAATGGAACCCTTACATAATAGGTAGGCACTTCAAGGTCAAAACAGATCATGATAGTCTTAAACACTTCTTGGAACAAAGATTATCTTCAAAAGAACAACAAAAATGGGTGACCAAGATATTAGGTTATGATTTTGAAATCGTCTATAAAAAAGGGAAGAAAAATGTTGTAGCAGATGCACTCTCAATAAAGGATGAATATGTTGAGGCCTTTCTCTGTTCTATCTCGGTCATCCAACCTGATTGGATAATAGAAGCGAGGGATGAATGGAAGAATGAAGAAAACATGTGGACTCTCATTCAAATGTTGTAGCAGGATTCCAGTGCATCAAATACATTTACATGGAAAAATGATTCACTATGGTACAAATATCACTTATATTTATGTAAGAAATCCCAACTCAAATAAAAGTTACTATTGGAATTGCATACCTCTCCGGTAAGAGGGCACTCGAGATTTTTGAAATCTTACCATGGGGTCAAGAAAGAATTTTTTTTTGATGGCCTTAATACTGATGTTCAAAGGTTTGTAGTAGAATGTTTGGTTTGCCAACAAAATAAGGTAGAAACAATTAATACCCTAGGTCTTTTACAACGATTAGCCATCCCAAGTTATCACTGGGAGGATTTTTCCATGGATTTCATCACAGGGTTACCAAAGTTTGAAGGAAAGAGTTTCATCATGGTGATTGTTGATATACTGACCAAGTACACACACTTTTTTTCACTCACTCATCCCTTCAAATCCAGTACAGTTGCCACCGCATTCATTGAGACAATTCTAAAACTACATGGAATCCCAAAGATTAATGTAAGTGATAGAGATCCTATCTTCACTAGACATTTTTGGATAGAATTATTTTCTTTTTTGGGTACTCAATTGGCTCATAGCTCATCCTATCATCCTCAATCTGATGTAAAAAATGAGATAGTGAACAAATGTTTGTAAGGCTACCTTCGTTGCTTTGTCTTTGATAAACAAACATAATGTTTCAAATGGTTACCCTAGGCAGAATGACAATATAACACTTCCTTTCATACTACAACAAAAATGACACCATTTATGGCACTCTATAGATACCACCCTCCTTCCATCACTTCTTCTCTAAAAGAAAAATCTAAGGTTCAAGCAATGGAAGATCACATCGAGCATCAACAGAATCGCATGAAACAACAAACATATCAACATTGTAGTGAAAGGAGTTTTGAAGTAGGGTATTGGGTGTTTTTAAGACTACAACCACACAAACAGATTTCCCGCAAGCAAGCCAAGAAGGATAATAAATTATAACCAAAGTACTATGGCCCTTATAAGGTGTTGCAAAAGATTGGTACTATGGCCCTTATAAGGTGTTGCAAAAGATTGGTACTATGGCATACAAATTGGAATTGCCTGCATCCTCACGAGTACACCCAATTTTCCATGTTTCATGCTTAAATAAGGTTATAGGTGACAAGATCCCAGTTAAACTATATTCCCAGAACTTGACGAGGAATGAAAAATAATATTGGAGCCTAAAGCCATCACTGACACAAGAATTCACCAGCTGAGGAATATATCCATTTCAGAGTATCTGATTAAGTGGAGGAAACTACCTGTTGAAGATTCAACTTGGGAAGATGAGTATTTTATAAAGAAGCATCCAAAATTACTCAAGCATTGCGGACAATAGTTGTCTCAAGGGGAGGGGCATGTTAAGCCCTAAATATTGGCACATTACCCCTTAATTGGGGAATATTACATTAGTAATGTCATTTTATTTATGTCATTTTGGGTCCATTAGTTGTAATTGTACTTTCTCGTCTCCTATATATACCAAGGAGACATTTCATTTGGAATCATCTTGTATTGGGAAATTTATGTGGTGTATAATGAGGTTTCCCCCTCGAAGAAGCTTATTATCTGAAATTATATCTTTTTCAAGGCGTTGAGTACTTATTCTGAGGTTTTTCTATGCTATCTTGATATTTGGTTCTTAACGGGATCTAACAGACATGATTTGGGGTCTTCATCTCTAATGTGCCATAGTATGAATCTATCCATGTGAATAAATATGTTGAATTTGAGCATGGTAGAAACCATCTAATTACCAGTCAATGATGAAAATCGTTAAATAACATGAAAGGAACCATCAATAATGACGATGTCCCTTAAGGTACATAAGTACATTCTATTGAGTGTGAATATATGATCTGATGTTGAACACCCATAGAATCATTTGATCAAAGGTCAATGATGAAAAAATGTCATCAAAGGCAAGGAAACTTGCCATTGAGGCATACCAGTCCCAAGGTATGCTAAAGTTTCTAAACCAACTTCATAGATAATGTGATGAAGTTGATAGGAAGTGATTTGTCATAGGAGGGCCTTGATGTATCCCTCATCACAAAACAGGTACAAAGATTTGAAGTAGATGAGAGCACAGATAAATTTAGGACTGACTCATGGATGGTTGATGAAATAGAAGGCTTAAGGATTGTAGAAATGGTCGATGTGATAGAAGGCTTTCCAGGTTGAAATTCTCTTGGACATATTGACAACATGACAATTGTCTTGGCAGCACTGACTCAAAAAGAGGATCACAGACCAAAGTTTAAACTTATAAAGGAGTATGATCAACAAGAGACGAGTGGATTTACCAACTTTGACACAAGGAGTCAAAGGATGTCATGTTCAAGAACGACTTGCTTCCATAGAATTAATACATATTCCCTTCCCAATTACCCCCCACCATTTCTAGAAAGTACTTCTTTATTTTTACACAAGAGTGAGGAGGATAACATATGCTTGTAGTATAATCTCATCCTTCGGATTAGTCCTTCGAAGTATTTTTAATGAACCCTAGGAATGAGTTGTTCGATCCCATATGGGTCTTTCAATGTATGTTTTACGAGTCCAAAGAAAGTAAACTCGGTGGTTTTTCATGTTTAGGGAGTCTAAAAAACACTTAAAGAGAACTCCAATATTAACTTTTTTCATAGATTTAGTCTCCCAATCCTGGAAAAGTATAAAATAACACCTAGGAGAACTCTTCTAGCCATGATTGACTAGAGTATTCCTTTTTCGTAGATAGTCTGAAAAGACCAAAAAAGGGATAAACTATTGCTCAAAAGACGTCCTTTCAAATACTTTAATGAGCATGAAAGGAGACAATTTCACTTGGTAATCTTTTCATGTTTAGAGAGTCTAAAAAGAGCTTAAAGGAGACTCCAAAGAGTTAATTTTCGTATAATTTTTATGAGTCTAAGAAAGTGATAAAAGTATACTCGGTTACCTTTTCATATATTTACAAGCACAATAAATAACAAATACTAAGCTTGGTAACCTATTCTCATGTATTTACGAGCACAAGAAAGAACAAAGACTAAGCTCGGGATTGGTTTCATTTTTACGCAAGCTTGAAACTATGCTTGGATAGGTTTCATTTTTTCGTGAGCTTGAAACTAAAAACTAACTATGCTTGGAAATTCCCAATGTAATGTCCAAAGGTTTCGAGTGATACCCATGGGTGGTTGGTACTTTTCCCCCATATTAATAAGCTAGCGGCTTAACTCCAACATGAGGTCCAGAGGTTAGAGACATGCCCCCTAAGATTCATTTCATCTACAAATTTTATGTGGTCACCAATTTATGTACTCGAGTAGACTCCTAGATACTAATAGGTAAATTTTCACCAGAGGAAGAAAGAGGATCAACCGACATAGGAAGATGACATGAAGGTCCAGTCACGATATCTAGTAAAAGACTCTAATAAATCGGGGGCGATGGAGGTATGTTGCATTTTTTAACGAGCTTAATACAGACAAAGAAATTTGCTCGCGGTTAGATGTTTCATTTTTTAATGAGATTGAAACAGAAACGGGAACTATGCTCATAACTCTCTATTTCATTTTTTAATGAGCTTGCCACAGAGAAAGAAAAATTATGCTCGTAGCCTCTGGGTTTGATTCTCAGTCCTCTTCTTCATTTTTTAACAAGCTTACAAAAAAGAAAGAAAAACTATGCTCGTAACTTCATATTGATCATGGCTTCCAAGAGGACAATTCTCTAGAAGGAATACATGTCAAGGGACAACCTCGATCATGGCTTCCAAGAGATCTTCATTGGACGAGAGAACGCTCTGGAAGGAATACATATCAAGGGCTGCAATAGGGGTAGGGAGATCATGATCTAATATCCATATCGAAGAGATCACCATGTCAACTACCATATCTAGGTCAGAATAAGTCGAGCATATTGTGAGAGGCTCGTTCTCATCGACAGTTGAATGCATGGGACATGTTGTCACATAATTAACCTATGGCGGGGGGAATACCATTATATTGGGAACATTTAGGGAATTTGGATGGTCGTAAGTCATATGATGATCAATCCTAATAAACAAAATTTGATCTATAGTCACAATGTTTCTATTATCAGGAAAATAAATCAATCAAAAGAGTGTGGACACGATAGATTTTATAGCATAAACGTAGTCTCACCCGAGGAATAAATTAAAATCCAGGTCGGGTCCTTGGAATATCATCACATCAATATGGACAATTTTCCCTCCTAAGGTAATAGGTAATTGAGGAAGTCTCCCTAAATATTCACTATCTCTTCTGTCAAAAGCTAACAGATTCTAGTTAACGAGCACAAGATGAGGGGAACCCAAAGCTTGCCAAGCATTTGAGGATAAAATACTAACAGAAGCACCTTCGTCTACTATAGTGTGACATATGTTTATATTGCAAATGTTCATAATTATTTCAAAATGCAAGTAGGAAGGAAGGCGAGGTATTTTCAGTATACTCTAATCAAAGGAAATGATCTTAGTACTTGGAGGGGGTTTCTTGGGAATGGGTGAAATTCCCCCTAGTCTAAAATAATCTGAAGAGATGTGAAAAACTTGAGTAGTATCGACTTCACTCTTCAAGGGAAGAGTGGAATAGACCGATGATGGAATTTAATTGACCACTTTATTAACTTCACTCTCCAAGGGGAGATCAGAATTGACCAATGATGGAATTGAATCATCTACTTTAACTTCACTCTTCAAGGGAAGAGTGGGATCGATCGATGATGGTGTCAAATTCACCACTTGATCAACCAGTGGTGAGTTTGGAGAGAGTCTATGGTAAGTAGTTGGAATTTTTGTTGGACATTGACAATTTTTTCTAATAAACATGAAGCCTCATCCATATGAGGGAAAAGGTAAGTTTGATGACTTCCTTCACATAAGCTACAACGAAATTTGACTCTACTTTTATTTTCCCCAACTGTACTATCACTAGTTTATGGGTTGTCATCAACATGATTTCCAAAGGTTGGAAACATGGGTTGTTGGGAACCCATAGACCACATGACTTCTAAGACCTTGGATAAACCAGGGAAATCCTTAATAAGATGGTCACCCTTACAAATCCTGCAAAGGAATTTGTGCTTACGAGTTTTCTTGGCAGTCTTGATGACATCATCAACACTCCCAACATGATGAATAGTATCGGTTTGTTTGTTTCCAACATGACTTGCAGCAGTTGGAAGCTTGGCCCCTTACTTATTTTTCTTCTTCTTAATCTTCCTTTTCTTCTTCTTCTTATCCACCTAGTTACTAGCTTTAGAGCTTTCACTAGGAAAAGAAGAAGAAAGGGAAGAAGATCTGACAGGAAAAGAAGGCGAAGGGTCAACATGAGGTTGATGTTCTTGGGGTGGATTTCTTGCATCTGAATCACCTAGTGCATTTGGGATTATTGGAGTGGAAAACAACCATACCGGTAACCCAATAGTGAATCTTGGAAGACTCAAAGTGGAAATAAAAGGAGGAGCAACATTTCCATAAGAACAAAAAACAAAAGGCTCCCCAAGAAAAGAGTTCCCTTGGTTGGTAATTCCAAGAATTGATGCCATATATACAAAATCAACCTAATGTATGGAAGTTAAAAACAAACATCACACGCTAAAAATAAAATCTAGGAAGCAAACAAACAAAAAAAAAACATCTCACAGTGAACACACTAGCCGGTGATGAAATCCAAAGTCGCAAGATCAAAATAAGAAGGGGTTAAGACAGAGTGGGGGGATCAGTTATGTTGGTGACCTACTTAACATACTTACACATTGTTGCAAGTTCCCTCATGGTATAACCGTAGGTTACCCTTCAAGTAGCCCAAATGAGTTTGATAAACATTTGTTCCAGGTACAACAAAGAATTTCCCCTTTTTCGTCACCTCGTGTATGAGCCCTCAATATTATGGCCGCTAAGATTACAACTTACAATAACAATAACTAGGGAAACATTCAATATTCTGGTATACACGCAAGGGTAGGGTCGTTTAAGACCTGAAATCCCCTTGAGAGGTGCCTCCCATAGAGGTGTGACCCTCTCAAGTGATCCCCAAGTGTCTTTTGACATCGTTTGTAATACGTGTATACCACTCCACCAAGACCAACGAAATGGGGTTAGTTACTTTGTTGGCCCCAATGTGACCTCGTGATTGACCCTTGTGTGAGAAGGGCTTCCCAAGACAATGATGCAGCAAATGGATTTATCTCTATAACTCAAGATTCTATGTTTATTTGATAGCTTTGGAGAGTTATCCTCAACACCTATTCCAAATCCCTATAACTAATCTAATGTAGGTTTTCTACCAGTGAAAAGTAAAATTTCCTAAAATTATTTTAATTAGCGCGTTAATTTTATGGTTGTTGTTTACTCACAAGGAAAATGGTGTGGACAAGATGATGTTTTTACTGACTCTAAACCATGCAAAGAAATGAAAATGCAATGTTTCACTTCGATGAAAGATATATTATGAGAAGAGGAAAACCTTTTATATTCCCGAATGCATAATGTCCCAAATTCATTAAACCAAGATGCTCACTACTCAAAATGTTTCATCCCAAAGAAACTAAAAATCCCCACCAACTAAAGCAATGCAAAAATTGAAACTGTTTATTTCAAAGATAGAGATAAATACATCAATATAGAAACAAGTCTCTTTAAAATCAAACGAAATCCAAGCAATGTATTTTAAAATGAATTATTCAATAAAAGGAAGAAGTTCTCTTTCACTAAACAATTCACAATAAAAATTCTTTGAGAAAATAAATTAAGAGCCAGACTGAAAGACACTCAAAGAAAAAACTAAGAGATTATAACCCTTTCAAAAGTAAGCAAATATGCTAAAAACAAAGCAAGCAATCATGAATTTTTTTATAAAAATCTCAAAAAATTGCAAAAATGGCCAAAAGGTATATTTTGAACTATCAAGAAGATGGTTAATGAACAACAAGAAAACCCAAAATTCATAGCAAGAGTCATATATGAGATCTGGGAAAGAGAGAACAAATAAAATTATATTTTCTAGGAAGTGTCGTAGGCTATTGTGCAGCACTGTGCAACAATAGAGTGTCGTAGGCTACAAACCAATCCAGCGTGACAATTTCACATTGTATCTCAAAAGAGAGTGTGACAGTCAATCAAAATTTGGAAAAAACAAAAAATTGTTGAAATTTTCCAATGAATTTTAAGGTTTAAGAATCAAATAGTATCAGGCAGTGACTCAAAAATCTTAGACAAGGAAAGGAAGAAAGACTAGGAAAAAAAATCTGGAAGATTTTTCCCCAATGGAGTCACCAATTTTGTTGTTGAACAAATCAGTCTATGCCGGCATTGATTGATCTCCCTAGACTCAGACACCAAGACTAGAACAAAATAGGGCATAACATACAACTTTCCCTAGGTTTATGTAATAAAAATAATAGCTAGCAAGAGCTCACACCTTTTAATCGACAGTTGTCCTCGCTAGTTGTAGTTTCTAGCTCCATCTTGAGACTTGTGGGTGATAACCTGTAAGAAAACGCAAGCCAACAAGAGAGAAAGAAACAAAAGTATAATTTTATAAAACCTTTGCAAATGATCAAGGAGAAATGCAACAAAGCTAACCTAAAATGGATAACATTTGTGGGAAAGAACATATATTGTTGTATTAATAATAGTGGAAGAGATTACAACGAGAGCATTGATGTTGTAAATTCCCTCCCAATGATTCCTTTCTCCAACACAGTCATTTTTATTCTATGAGTTCTTACACCATAGGTTTGATACCAACCCATCCAAGTGAAAAGTCACCTTAACAAAGCATAAGCTAAATCCATGATTGACCACTATTCATGATTGATTATTCTCCATTATTTATTAGTCTTCCTTCATGAGAGATGCTTATTTTTATAGATTTGAAAAGGAAGGGATGAGAAGGATACATTGAGAGATTAGGATCTCAAAAAATCAGAAATACAAGTGAGATCCAAACCGATCAGAGGATACCTCATACTCGAAGCTTCTATTCTATAAACTTCTCGAATTTCTTCTTTTTTCCTTCGTACGAACAGTGTCACACCCTATGAAAAAGAAACATGAGACACTATCACAGGCTACCGTACTACAACATGTGACATTCAATGATGTCGTAGGTTGAAAAGGAACACAATGCGACACCTTGATAAATTAGGGTTTTTAAAGGAAATTTACATAGTTTCATCTCTCTAGGAAAACAATTTCTTCCATCTTCTTCAAGTATTAAGGAAATAATCCTTTGAATGACAAAGGGTAGGTGCATATCATCAATGTCATAGCTATGATGAAAATAATCTGTAACAAAATGGAAGAGAAAATGACAAAGATAGGAAAAAATTTAAAAGTTGTCAAGGAGAGGAAGAAAAGTTATGCAAACAAGAAAAGGGTTTTTAGATATTTTAAAGTGGTCAAACATGTGTTTTTGAAATTGAAAGTGAAGAGAAGTTCGTTAAGATTGGGTTGCTTCCCAAAGTTGGAAGCAAGAAACTATGGGCCTTTTGAAATATTAGAAAATATAGGTCCATTTTCATACATGGTAGCATTTCATGCATCCATGAGAGTGAATAATGTATTTCATGTTTCATTATTAAATAAATATGTTCCTGAACTTAACCACATAATTGATTGGACTGTGATCCAGGTGGAACACGAAGGGGATTTCTGAGTGGAACCAGTGTGCATCTTGGAACGGAAGGTAAAAGTGATCAAGAAAAAATATATAGGCCTATTAAAGGTCCAATGGACCTACTATGGTCCTAAAGACGCTGCATGGGAGAATGAGGAGACTATGCAGGAATAATACCTGCAAAGTTTTTATAATTTTGAAAAAAACAGAATATGAGAATGCAAGACTCCATTTTGGGCAGCAAAAGTTCTGAAACCACATCTCATAGTCCTAGCCAACTTGTGTTGGGGGGGATGATAAAATAATGGTACAATGCGATGGACTGAGAGAAATGAAAGGGGTACACTCCTTGGGTCAGTGGATTGAGAGGAACAAAAGGTTGTGCTTGGAAATTGTTGTTGGAATTATACAAAAATTGCATAATTTTATTTCTTAGTATTATGATGTAAATTTTGTCCATGTATATTAGTATAGTGTTGTCCACCAAGGGTGGTGAAAAATTGTATGGGAGGGGGAATGTAACGTCCCCACTATAAACCCATATTAATCAATGCTTAATGTATATATAATGTATGGTTGTGGCCAAGTGATGTAATATGCGAGTTGTATTTCTGAATTTTAATCAATAAAATGTGATGCCAATTGTTGGGGGATATGAACAGAGATGGGGGCTAAGTTTTCCACAAGAGAAGGGAGTGTCTAAGAGGGGTCCAAGGGGAAATTATTTATGGCTATTAAACCATATCTACTTTCCTAAATTTTATTATATTTGGGGATAAACTTATATTTTTTGTTTGTGTATGAGAGCCCAATCATTAAACTCATGTAAGAGGGTGGGTGTGAGAAGTAACATCCCATAGTTATTGGGAGCATGGAGTTGAGTACAATAATTTTTGGGATGAGTGAGACTAAAATTGATTGGGGAAACATAGGAAATCTGTATGGGCGGGGGGGAATAGTTTTTACAGTCATGTTTTTGCATGAACGATAAGCAGAAAATAAAAAGAAAGAGCTCTTGAGCTGGAACAACCATGGAAGGTAAATTCTGGAGAATTTGTAGAGCTGAATATTAAAGAATCAAGTTGTCAATATTGCAGAAGAACCATATTACCAATCTTGAAGAGTGAACTCCTATGTGATTTGCATTGAAGAAACAAGCTTGTTGTTGTTTATTTTACTGGTATTTTTCCTAGCAGTGAATTCCCAATAGTGATATTCTTGATTACATGTGATAGAGAGACCTTGATAAACTAGAAGGATGTCTGATGGACTGAAAGTAGTGAAGGGGTACATTCCTTGGGTTGGTAAGGTCAAGAGGAAGAGAGTTGGTGGAAATCGAGATAGTTGTGGGAGAATACCAGTGGGTTGTGGGATATCTGAGATGTGAGTAGATTGTGAAAGACACCCTCTTTTTTGGACTCCTAGCCCCATCTCAAGGGTGATTTTCTATTGAGATCTAGAACAACAAGTTTATGGTTGGGTGGAACATCTATCCCAAGCAGTTGGTTGCACAATTGTTTTGAAAAGATAAGTGTGTATCTATTTTTGGGAGTTATTCTATGAGTTTAATTGTTGTGTATTCTACTATGTGTATGAGAATGAATTATATGTTATTGTGATGAATTATTAGAATCATTCATTTTTATTTAGAATGTTGTAGATGCGTTTAATTAATAGTATCATAAAATGCTTAAATTTGTATGTGTTCCTGTAGTTGGTAAGATACATGATTAATTAGCAGAAAATTATTATTTTTATGTGTTATATGCATAGTAATGTTCCTCAGTTAAGTTGGGGGACGTTACAATTTAGATCCTCTCGTGGGATCAAAGTTTAGAGGGGGGTGTAAATTTTGGAAAAGTCATGAACGACCAAGAATACATCCACTAGATTAGATCAATGACTGGCATTGATCTGTCATGTTTGTAAAACATTTGGTGGAGGGATAAATACATTTACACAACAACCAATATTTAATTACCTAACCAAGATCAACATTGGAGAATCCTTCATGGTGTTGGGAGAAACTTGGCAGGCCAAAAATCTAACCATGCTACAAACGAAGAAAATTCCATAGATCAAATAGATTGATGAG
This sequence comes from Picea glauca, assembly GCA_000966675.3. Lineage (NCBI taxonomy): Eukaryota > Viridiplantae > Streptophyta > Pinopsida > Pinales > Pinaceae > Picea > Picea glauca. Next base: position 245,280 of record JZKD02S2133081.1, read on the forward strand.
TTATAATCTCTCATGGTGATTTGTAAAGTATGAAGGTGACATATATAACTTTATTTTGAATGGCCATAATTACACCTTAAAATCATTATCAATGGGTTATAGTCAATTGTAGTGATTGGAGGCTCTTTTTGGCACAAAAGATCGAGATTTTGCTCATGGTTTTTCAATCAAAGTTGGAGGATTTCTCACAACATAGTGGAAATGGTTGGGGTGGTGAGAGAACAATAAATTAGGAAATATTTGAGGTCTCAAAATGGGCCTCTTAAGGAAAATAATAAAATACGAGTTATGAATTTTCAAAGGAAAAGGAAGAAAATTGCTTTTTTTTAATAATATTTTTTTACTTATATCCTTAGAGGTTTACTCAAATTTCAAGTGTAGGCACTCATTGGATGCGGAATTAAATTACAAATCCAACATGTACCCACTCTGCATAATTTTGATATACCCACAGTGAGGTAAACTATAAATACATGAAAATATGTTTCTTGAAAAGAAACATGGTTTTTACATGTATTTCTAGTTTACCTCATTGTGGGTCAATCAAAAGTACAAAGAGTGGGTTTCATGTATTTCTAGTTTACCTTGTTATGGGTCTCTAAATGGTATGTGGAGTGGGTACTCGTTGGATGTGGAATTTAATTATGCATCCAACAAGTTTCTACACTTGAAATTTGAGTAAACTATAAGAATTATGCATCCAACAAGTTCCTACACTTGAAATTTGAGTAAAACTATAAGGAGATAAGTCAAAAATACGATTAAAAAAGGTTGACATCATCATATTGAATCATATTGGTTCTTTTAAAGTTGATTTTGATAATACATTTTTTGTTTTGAGGATAATGTTTTACCTCAAAATTCCCTTAATGATCTCACAAACAACTCAAATTTCATCGGTCATGGAGATCAACTGGCTAGATCTTCTCACAACATGTGGAAAAAATTGTGACATGAAAAAAATCCATTGTTATGAAAGGTTGAGATATAACTCATAGATCTCGATTAGTGGTCTAGATCTTCTCACAGTGTTTGGGAAGTTTGGGGAGAGGAGAGAAATGACTTTGGCATGAACGATTAGGATTTCACTTATGATCCAAGATCACACTGACCTCCATGTAGGAAGAAGACATGAGTGAGTTAGAGGATGACATGGCAAGTCCATGTAAGGACATATAGACTCTAGATAGAGTCCATGCCACTTGCCACATAAGTATGTGACACATGGCATGCCATGTCAACAAAAAAGTTCTAGAACAAAAATATTATTTTGGCCATAATTGGAGCATATGAAGGTATATGGAGATGAAATTTTAAGCAGAATTCCATAGCATCAAAGCCTATAAAAAATGGTGTTGAGAGTAATTTTTCGTATTCGGCCCCAAATTCCTAAAATTTGGCAAATCACAATTTCAAAGAGCGGGATGGTACTTTATGTTAGTAGCTCCATTTTTGATGAAATTTGTATAGTAAGAAATGTGGGTAGACAAGAGAAATCCCATATGAGGGTTTCAATAGAATCCAAAGGATTTGGAGCATAATTGGAAAAATAGAGAAAAATACATTATTTTGAGACACTTATTCGCAGTGTTGGAAACTGTTAATGGAGGGAAAGTTTCATGAGACAACAATTGCGAAAAAAAATTCTAAGTCAACATTTGATATTCTCAATAATATGGACAACTTTGTCCCAATGAAAATTTTCCATTTTTGCACCATTTGAGAGATAACCATTTTAGATAGATTTTCCAACACTGGAAAAATAGAAAAAATAGTAAAGTTGACATTTCCAAATTGATGCAGAAAATGATTGGAGTGTCGAATCACTAAGTTGAAGGTTGTTGGGTGCTCCCAATCAAAATTTATATCAGTTCCTAATACAAAAAAAATCATGATTCTCATTGAATTTTCTTCTACAACTAGAAGAAGTTGGTCTTTGACCTAGATTTTTGTTGGGTATATGTTATATTCTTTACAAAATTGATCCCATATTGTACACTGATATGGGATCCCTCAAGGATAATAACAATTGGTCCATTTTTGGTGGTTTTTTGCATCTTTTTTTTAGTGGTTTTTTAGCACATGGTTTTTGTCAATGGTTTTCTCATTTTGGTTAAGGAATTAAGGTTGTTGACTAATTGGGGTTAATGGATTAGGGGTTTGGATGTCACAGGATCCTATATGTATATTGTATTGTAAACAATGAAGACAATAATGAATATAATATTATAGGTGTGGCTCTAAATAGGTTGTTAGTTTTCCAAATTTGGGTTTCCAGGGTAAAAATATTTGTGTAGTGTGTGTGTGTGTGCGCGCCATTGTATATTTTATATTTTATTAAGAATATGTTTGCATTAATTATTTGTACAAGGTTAAAAATATACATTTGGTACCAAATTTTTTTTTGGCTTTAGGGGGGATGCCTTTTTGGTCATGGGTTTGGCTCGGACCTGTGATCAGCCTTGTTACAATGGGATATTTGTAGTACTGATTCTTCAGGTGAAAATGAATGGTGAGAAATTCAAAAATAGAGATCAAGAAATTTAATGGGAAAATTTTTGAGTTGTGGAAGCTCAAGATGGAATATTTATTGGTAGAAAAAGATCAATGGATCCAAGTACTACACCTACATGAACATTGACAAAAGAGTGGAAAAAGTTGGATTGGAAGGCAAAGATCACAATTTGGTTGTGTCTCTCATATTCAGTATTAATAAATTTCTCAGGGGAAGCTATAGCCAAGGTATCATGGGATAAGTTGGGGATTTTGTATCAGTCTAAGTCCCTAGTAAATAAATTGTCCCTGAGGAAGAAGTTGTATAACATGGGGATGAAATATGAAGACTCGGTGACAGAGCATTTGAACAACTTCAATACTGTGGTAAGTCAGTTATTATCTGTTGATATTAAAATTTTAGATGAAGATAAGTGTATTATTTTATTGTTCTTTTTACCAGAATCATGGGATAATCTAGTTGTGGCCATAGGTAGTAATACAAGTACTTTAATTTTCAATGATGTGGTGTCATCCTTATTGTCATAGGAGATGATGCGAAAGAACATGGAAGGATAGAGCATAGATGCATTATTTGTAGGGGGAATACCCTAGGAAATAAATAGATTTAAGTACTCAAGTGGGAGATCTAGATATAAGGGTAGATCTAAATCTTCCAAAAAGTTTGTAAAGGTATGCTAGATATATGGAAAACAAGGGCACTACAAGTCATGTAGATCCAAAAGAATTGAGAGAGGGAAGGGATCTAAAGATGCTCCTTCTACAAAAGTAAAAAATTCTTTCGAAGGAGGGGATGTGTACTTGGCTTCATCAAACACACATGCAGATCATGAGGCATGGCTAGTTGACTTAGGAACATAATTTAATTTGACTCCCCATGGGGAGTGGTTATGTGAATATGAAAGGTATGATGGAGGTGATGTTTTCCTAGGTGATGACTCGACAGCCAAAATCATAGGACAAGGAAAAGTCAAGTTGAAGCTCATGGATGGAAGGTTTAGAACACTCCCTAGTGTTATACACATCTCAAGTTTGAACAAAAATTTTATTTTTGTATGCAAAATGGAAAATGCAGAGGTAAAAAAAATGTTTGAGAAAGAGACTTACAGGATGGTTTGAGGAGCAATGTTGTTGTTGAAGGGAATTTAGATTGAAACTCTAAATAAGCCATAGGGAATCATTATTAGTGATGGGTGTAATAGTTCCATTGTTCCCGAGATTGGAATTGAAGGAGAAAAAACTCTTGTAGCCTCTGGAGAAAAGGCTATGTTGCGGCATCAAAGACTGGGGCATATTGGAGAGAAGGGATTTTGACTACTACATGGTAAAGTTATGGTTGAAGGTATATATAAATTATCTCTATATTTTGATTTATGTGAACATTGTGTATATGGGAAGTCAAATCGGGTAAGATTCCCTTCTAATGCAACAAGGGAAGAGGAATTTTTATAGTTGGTGCACAGTAATGTGTTTGGACTTGTGTTGGTTCCATCAATAGGAAAATATGTGTACTATGTCTCATTTATCGATGAATTCTCAAGAAATACATGGATATATTTCTCCAAGAATAAATTTGAAGTTTTTGATAGGTTTAAATAGTTCAAGGCTCATGTGGAAAATCAAATAGAGATAAGAATTAAGGCTCTGAGGACAAATAATGGTGGAGATTTTTGCATAAATGAATTCTAATATTTTTGTAAGAAGTGTGGTATAACAAGGAACAATACTAATCCATATATACTTTAGCATAATGGAGTTATAGAATGAATGAACAGGACGTTGATGGAAAAAGCAAGGTTCATGCTCAATGGTGTTGGGTTAGGATAGGAATTTTGGGCAGAGGCAGTGGGTACTTCATGGTACCTGGTCAAACGATCACCCTCATAAACACTATATGACAAGACTCCACATGAGGTGTGGAATAGTAAGAAACCCTCTCTCACAAGTCTCAAGATATTTGGTTGAGGGATATGTTCACACTCCAAAGGAAAACATGAGTAAGATAGATAAAAAGGTTGAAAAGTGTATCTTTATTGGGTATAAAGCTGGTATGAAAGTTTATAATATTTGGAATCCATAAACTAAGAAGGTATTGTATAGCCTAGATGTGGTATTTAGATAAATCAAAGATGTTTTCAAACAAGAAGTCCTGCCAAGGAATAAAGAACCATAGAAAATAGAGTTTGAGTTAAAGGATGATGAAACAAACTCTATAGAAGAACAAGAATTAGAAAAAAAATATTTTTGTACTCCAATATTAAGGAGATAGGTTCGGGAAAGAAGGAAACAAGAAAGGTATACTCCACCTGATTTCCACTCAAATTTTGTTTTGTCTATTACCGATGATGATCCTAGAACTGTTAGGGAGGCAATGGATTCAGAGGATGGAAAACTATGAAAAAGGGACATGGTTGAAGAAATGGCAGCCTTGGACAAGAATGAGGCTTGGGATCTAGTGGAGTTTTCGACTAGAAGAAACCCCATTTTCAGCAAATGGTTGTTTAAAAATAATTTGAATGTAGAAGGAAAAGTGGAGAAACACAAAGCTCAGATAGTATAAAAAGGTTATTCCCAGGTTGAGGGAATTGACTTTGGTGAGATTTTTTCTCTTGTTTCCATGTTAAATTCTATTAGATTTATTTTATCCATTTTTATTGCATTTGATTTTGAAGTAGAATATATGGATGTGAAGGAAAAATTCCTACATGGGGATCTAGAAGAAGAAATCTACATGAATCAGCCATAAGGATTTGTTGTGAATGGAAAGAAGGAGTTGGTATACAATCTGAAAAAAGTCCCTCTGTGGGTTAAAGCAATCACCATGGATGTTGTATCAAAAATTTGATACTTATATGTTGGTACTTGGCTTCGTAAGGAGAAAAGAGGATCATTGTGTTTATTTCAAATGAATTGGTGATCATATTATTTATTTGGTCTTGTATGTGGATGATATGTTGTTGATAGGAAACAACAAGGAGATTATCCAGAATGTGAAAACCCAATTGTCCTCTAAGTTTGACATGAAGGATCTTGGTGATGAAAATTACATTTTGGGCATGGAAACTAAAATAGATCGGGAAAACATGAAACTATGGTTAAATCAGAGAAAATATATCGAGACAATATTGTAGAGTTTTAATATGCAGTAATGTAAACCGAACAAGGTTCGTATTCATGTAAGTGTAAAGTTATATGTGGATTAGTGTCCCAAGACATGGGAAGAGGAAGAGGAAATGTCTTGTGTTCCATATGCGAGTGTGATTTACATTTTGATGTATGCAATGGTCTGTACTAGACCAAACATTTCACATGTAGTGAGAGTTTTAAGCAGGTATATGTCAAAACTAGGGAAGGACCATTGGATAGAATTAAAGAGGGTTTTTAGGTATTTGTGTGGCACTAATAGTTATGGATTAGAAATACATGGATTTGTTGATTCATACTTGGATGGAGATCTAGATCATAGAAGATATACAAGTGGGTATGTGTTTAACCTATTTGGAGAAACAATCAGTTGGATAAGAAAAAGACAGTCTATAGTGGCACGCTCAACTACAATAGTTGAATACATGGTATCCACTCATGCAAGAAAGGAAGTAGTATGGTTACAGAGATTGTGTTAAATTATTGGGTTGGTACAATAAGATGTAAGGATAGATTGTGACAGTCACAATGGAATATTCTTGGCGAAGAATTTGAATTATCATTCAAAGACAAAGCATATTGATGCTCAGTATCACTTTGTGAGAGACATGGTTGAATACAAGAAGGTGTTGTTGATGAAGGTGGAAACTTTGGAGAATGTTGTGTATCCATTAAAAAAATATATGAGCACTGAGAATTACTCTTGTTGTAGAGAATCTATGGGCATTGTTGTGTTGGATTGTTGACTACGTAATCTTGTAACCCCTTGTATGCAAAGAAAACAACAAGTGGGAGAATATTGGGTATCTATTATATTCTTTGAAAATTTGATCCCACATATTGTACATTGATATGGGAGAAAAGGGGGTTTGGTGGGTGATTATCACCCCCTAACCGAGAGGATTGTGGGGTTTTGTAGGCGGGAGTCCCTGAGAAAAAAAAAAATGGTCTGTTTTTTACGGTTTTTTTCATCCATTTTTTGGTGATTTTGCGGAACATGGTTTTTTCCAATGGTTTTCTAATTTTGGTTAAGGAATTAGATTTGTTGACTAATTAGGGTCAATTTTTTAGGGGTTTGGATGCCACAGGATCATATATGTATATTGTATTTTAAATAATGAATAGAAGATTGGAGGTGCAGCTCTAAACAAGTTGTTTGTTTTACCGGTTTGGGTTTCTAGTGTAAAAAACTCTATGTAATGTGTGTGTGTGTGTGTCTATCTTTTCTAATTTATTGAGAATCTATTTGCAGTAATTATTTTTACAAGTTTAAAAATATACAATTGCACCAATGAAAAGTGCATAAATTTGGGAAAAAAATGATGCGTCTAGGTGTTATAACTTTTATCTCAAAACCTATAATTGAGCATGAGTAAAATCATTAGAAATATAATCCATAGGAAAATATGATTGAAGATTTATATTCTAGAGAATTTCTTGTGGGTTTTTCATAATTTGGGAGAAACGTGTCTATAGCCTTGATTTTACAAAAAATGCCAATATTGGGAGTTTCCAAAATGCATAAAAAAATTGTCCACAAATTTTGGGGATAAAATATATCTAAAAGAAGTGATTTTTTTCATCGAAAAAAATGTTACTTCTATTTATTTGGAAACAATTACAATCCATAGGCGCTCAAGCGTAAATAAAAAAATTTTACTGATAAATTTTCAAAAAACTTAGACAACTTCAAAAAACACATCTTCACATGAGTACATAATAGTTCAAATAGAAATCAAAAACTTCATTGAATATCGTCATCCCAAATGGAAATAATCATGCCATGCAGGAATTCCTATAGGATCAAATGAAACTCTAGCAACTCCAAACCTTCTTTTGACAATATGCCATCTTCTGCATTCAATTCATGAAATACATGTGGAAAATAAATAGAAGAAAAAGAGTCATGAATGATCTTTAGCCTTTTACCCAGAACCTGTAGTTAAGTATTATCAAGAAGAACAAACTGAGACATCCAATCGATGGATAATTTTGAGTCTCTAAAGACCTAAATCTCCAAAATTTTCCTATTTGTCACACATTTTAATAGATAAAATAGAGCTACAAACTTGGATTTGTTATTTGAGCCTTTGTTGATATTTTGTTTACAAGAGATAAAGTTGGTGTATATTTTAACCTTGTACAATAAATTACTGCAAATATATTCTTAATAAAAATATAAAAGATACAATGGCACACACACACACATTACACAGAAATTTTACCCTAGAAACCCAAACCAGGAAAACCAACAACATGTTTAGAGCCACACCTCTAATATTATATTCATCATATATTCATTGTTTACAACATAATGCACATATAGGATCTTGTGGCATCCAAACCCCTAATCCATTGACCCAAATTAGTCAACAAACCTAATTCTTTAACTTAAACTAGAAAACCATCGATAAAAACCATGTGCTAAAAAACTACCAAAAATGGACGTAAAAAAATGTCGAAAACAAATTTGGGGGATCCACCCCCATATGACCCCTAGAGTAGGGAAGATATTACCCCCCTATCCCCCCCCTCTAACAACCCCACTCTCCTTGTGCAATGCAAACACTAATTCTAGTTGTGAAAAGAATATAACACATACCCAATAGTTGGAACTTGAAAGATGTAATTGAAACTCGATGCTACGTGGAGAGTTGGACCCTTGACATGCATCGTCAAAGAAACCCCATGGAATGCTATGGTTGATATTGATAGGTCTAAGTATACTCAAATTATTTAAAATAAATGGAGACAAGGTAGAAATGAAGGAGAGCCAAAATATGTTGTGAATTTTTAAATGCAATGCAGCCAGAACCATTGAATAAAAAATCATTGTGTGTTATCCATATGCCCCACATAACCAGAAAAGGAAGCGCCCAGAACGGATTCAGGTGATGAGATTGAAAAAACTATTGAAAATTGTCTATATGAGACCACATCAACCTTATTTTCAAATGAGCAACAATGTCCCATTGTTATGGTATTTTTCCCCAGTGACTTTGGGTCATGTCACAGCAGAGATTGACCATATAAAAGATAGAACCCTACCCTCATACACAACATTGATATGAAAAGAATAACTAATTTAAGGAGATAAAGAGAGAGAGATATATAAGGAGAGGCCTCACACCTTGTAGCCTATGTCTGATTTTGATCTTCTCTCTCCAGCTTCGATGTTGCTCCCGATCTCCACCGGTATGAACTTATAAAATAAGATCGAAACTATGTTGCAACAAGGTAGTTATAGATTCCAATCATACATATAACATGAAAATATTCTAGTATATGAAATAATTTATCATATATCAACAACTAGAAACCAATTTACACATGTATGGGGGAAAGAGAACTCTTTTTATTGAAAATGGTGAAAATGAGTGGTTACAACCTGAATTGAACCACTGACACTACCTCAAATCCAACCACCTAGGTTCCTCCAATGGTCCTTCAAGAATCGACTCAGCACAATGGCCCTTCTTCAGATGACTCAATAGGAATAGGAACACACCCTATATTCATATAATGGAGAATAAGAAGTATTTGAAATCAAGTTCCATAACAAGGGGATGGTACTCAGAAAATGAAGGGAGATAGGGAGACTTGTAGATCCAACAAAATAATTTTTCACCTTGGTTGTCCTCCTCATACATTCCCCAAAATTTTCCTTTATACCATCCTCAATAGGTTAAGGAGGTTGAATTTCATTGAGTACGGTCCTAGGGAGGTTGGGAAAAATCCCAACCAAAATCTCCACCCAAAAATAAGGAATTATTTTATTTTTCAATTTTTTGAGGGTGTCCGCGAATTGTCAACTAGCAACCCACGGACATCCATGAGTTTTAAATAGATGACCCACTAATGGCACTAAAAATTGTGTTTTTTAAGTGACTTTGATGAGTAAAATTGGGATTTAAGATTTCAATCCAACGAAAGGGTTAGACCATGTCACAAATGCATTACGGTGTGGCAATTTGTGCTATAACATATTCCCCCTAATGTGTGAGTTCAAAAGGGAACCTGATGGATGAAATAAATTATAACTATGAGAGGCGAGGATGCATTGAATTAGATCTAATGAAGGTTCTCTAATAGTTGATCCAAGAACAAAAACCATTAGCAAAGATCAATTAAGAGTATTATCTTCCCAAGTCAATCATACCCATGCTCAAGAGTGATGTATACATGGTTGCAAAATCAAGTACATTGCGGATCCATGGAATATATGAAAGTATGATTGATTTCCATGGCCACGAACAATACACAGTTGATCCATGTGATATATAAAGCAACAAGCATGACCATGAACAATACATAGTGGATCCATGTCAAAGTAGATCATAGCCACGAACAAATACACAGTGGAGCTACATCTCTAAATAAAAAACAGAGGATACATGGAACCAATGGACTGAACAAATTGATCCTCTATAAGCACCAATGTATGTGGGGTGGTAAAATATATGTTGGGTAGGAGCACATAATATGTGATGCTCGTATTTCACCCGAAGTCTTCAAAACGATCCTTCTTGGTATGAGTCTACACCATGTGAATGGGTTTCTTGGGGTCGAACATAGTGAGACACCATTTGATTACCGGTCATTAATATATATCATTAAAAAATGAAATACAACCCATCGATGATGATAATGGGTGTCAAGGTACCATGGTACAATCTAACAAGTGTGATGTAATGATCCCAAGCCAAATTCTTTCTTGGAATCACTAACTACTACTGATTTATTGAGTTATTAAGTGCATACAAGATTCATCAACACATGGAGATCACAATATATTCAAGATGTAGAAGCACAAGCAAAGATCTGACCTTTTATTATGAGCAATGAAAGATCAATACAATAGATGGTCGATCTGGCATAAACCTCAGATGGTCGTACAAGCAATAGATATGAGCTTCTACAAAATGCTCCGGCTAATACAAAATAATGCCTCCAAAGGCTGAATAAGAAATGAAGATCAATACAAGCAGATCTGAATTCCAAACTCTCCAGCTGAAGACTGTCACGCTCCAATAGAAGGCTGAAACCCTCAATAACTCGGCCCTGCTGCCAAAAGTGTCCAATCACTCTAAGAAATATGTCAATTGATGGATCAGGCAGCTGCAAGGAAAACCCAGATGTCCAAATTCCCAAATCCACTCTCAAACTCCGTAGATCTGAATTCTCCATTGAATGGTGTGCCCCACTGGATGACTGAAACCCTAGCTGGT
>JZKD02S2133081.1:289803-308073 GCA_000966675.3 Picea glauca
ATTTAGAAAGAAGATCCGATCTAGGATTGGATTGAGATGCGTTGTAATGATTATATCGAAGGGGTTTCCCCTTTAAATTCAGGAGAAATCACCCTTCGAGGGGATCGAAGTTTTTGGTATTGAAACAACTCCAGAGAAGCAGGACGTACTCTATTCTTTCAATTTGTAATGTGATATTTCGACAGATGAATATAAGATTGCTTTGATTATCTTTTCCGTTCCAGGGGAATCTTGTGAGAAGGGAGGGCCCACCTTCATCACAAGATTCACCCATTAGTTAGAAGTGTGTTAGTCTAATTTATGTCCATGCTTTGTTTATTGTCGTGTGCTGAAACACTGTTTCATGAATTTCTCTTTGTTGAAACACTACTGACTCTGTCTTAGTTTATTGAATGGAATTTGTAATTCTTTTATCAGTAATCTTGTGTGATGGTTTCATGCTAGCAGAGATTTGATTAAAGATTCCTGCTCAGACAGAAAGGAATTGGAACATCATACCTTCTGTAGGATTTGTTTACTGCTGCAAGCATGCTAGTCAGAGGTTTGGTTAAAGGATCCCTACTTATACAGGAAGGAATCACAACACCTTGTCCTCTGTAGATTTCATTTCCTGCCGTGTGCTAGTCAGAGGTTCGGTTAAGAGGTTCCTGCTCAGACAGGAAGGAATCCAATTACCTCGACCTCTATAGGTTTCATTCCCTTCAGCAAGTGTGCTAGCCAGAGAATTGGTTAAAAGGTTCCTACTCAGACAGGAAGGAATCACAACACCTTGTCCTCTGTAGATTTCATTTCCCTATGCAAGTGTGTTAGCCAGGAATAGGGTTAAGGGTTCTTACTCAGAAAGGAAAGAACCAAAACACCCTATTTTTTGTAGATCTTCATTAATGCTAGCCAGAAACCGGGTTAGTAATCCCTGATCAAAACGGAAGGGATCAGACTGCTCTGTTCTCTGTAAAACTCAACTTCACAAGTGTGCTAAACAGAAGTAAGGCTCAAATATCTTGCTTAGAAAGAAAGGAACTAGGTGGCTTTGTTTTCTGTCAAATAGAGTTAATTGTTTTCTGCATTGTTGTTTTCATGAAAGAGTGTTAAGGCTGAAGTCTCTGTTGAGAGTAAGGGTCATGTTCTCTGATTGCATAATAGTTGTTCTTTCCCATTGCAAGTATTGTTTTAAATGTAATCCAGGATTCTTAATTTGATCTTTAAAGGTTCGCAATAGGGAAGTTACTTTCCTGTGATTTAATACAGAACTTCAGTTTATTTGAGTAAGTAAGATTAGTATAAGTTTCTTTACTACAACACTAAGTTGCTTTTGGAATTGAGCATATATAGTGCGTGGTTATCTTTGAAATAAAAGACTTCCCTGGGTTGATAATTTATGTTTCACTTAGTTGTTTAAAATTAATTAAGCAATTATAGTGACCAACACTAAGAAATGCAAGAAGGTCATCTCTCAGATGGGTAAGTTTGTCTTCTTCATGATTCGCTCTCAGAATAAGAGAAATATCATAGCCACATCCAGGGTCTCTGAGGTCGACCTCTCCACACAGCAGAAGTAAGTATATAAGGTCATGGAAGAATACTCATATATCTTCTCCTCACCTACCGAGGTACCTCTGCACTTCCAAGTCAAGCACCCCGTCGATATGAACCTTAGTGCATCACTTCCCAATGGTCCATTCTATCATCGCTCTCTATTAGAGAATGAGGATATCAAGTGATAGATCCAAGAACTGCTCCACAAGGGGCAAATCTGTCCCATCTCATCACCTTGCGGGAGCCCAATCATGTTGGTATAGAAGAAATATGGAACCTGGCGACTCTGCATTGATTACCAGGCTCTGAATAAAATCACAGTCAGAAAATAGTACCCAATTCCCCAAATAGACGACCTCCTTGATCAACTCATGGGGGCCAAATACTTCAGTAGTATTGATCTGAATTCTGGTTGCCACCAGGTCATGATAGAATAGACAGATGTATGGAAAACCACCTTCAAGTCAAAGGAAGGCCTTTTTGAATGGTTGGTCATGCCCTTTGGTTTAACAAATGCTCCAGCCACTTTCATGAAGATGTTGGACGATATCCTATGACCCTTCATCAATACTTTTGTATTGGTGTATTTAGATGACATTCTCATTTATAGCAAGACTTGGGTCGAACACTTGCAACATATTCAACAGGTTTTGCACACCCTGCAGTAGCACAAGCTATATGTCAACTTGGAAAAATGTTCCTTCATCATGGACAAGGTCCATTACCTGGGCTACATAATTGATTAGCATGGCATACATTTGGATCCATCCAAGATCCAATTCATTCGTGATTGTCCAGCCCCAACCACACTCACTAAGATTTGGAGCTTCTTGGGCCTTGAAAATTTCTACCGCAGATTCATGTTGGGATTCTCCCATATTGCATGGTCCATTAGCCAAATAACCAAGGGTGGTGGTAAGGTGAAATTTGCATGGGGCCGATCCCAACAAAAAGCATTCGACAATTTGAAGCAGCGCTTGTGCTCATCCCTAGTACTTTCACTACCAGACCGGCAACAGCCCTTTGAGATTGATATAGATGCTTCAGACTATGCAGTGGGTGTCGTTCTCACTCAGCACAACCACCTCATGGCCTATCATAGTGAGACACTATCAGATGTTGTCTGTAAGTACCCTACTTACAATAAATAAATGTACTCCATTGTGCAAGCCTGCCACCTATGGAGACATTACATTATTAGGAAGGAGACAATCATCCACACTGATCATAATCCATTGCAGTCCATGCAGACACAAGGAAAATTGTAGAATGATCACCATCAAAAGTGGTCCACATACTTGCAGCAATTCCACCTCAACATCAAATATAAAACAGGAAGCCCCAATCGTGTCATTGATTGCCTCAACAGACCGCCAATTGCGGCACTCACCACAGCACTAGACTCTTGTGGCCATGAGACCTCTAGATGGCCCCAACTCTATCAGACAGACCCAGAATTTTCCACCACCTACCAAATGTTGGGTGCAAATGTAGTTGTCGATAATTTCCATCTTCAAGATGGGTTGTTGTGTCGTCTGAGCCATATCTGTGTTCCATCAAATGAGGGAGTGAAGTTGATATGGGAAGCCCACTATAGTTTGGTGGCAGGACACTTCGGTGTCGAAAAGATAGTGGAGATGCTACAGAAACATTTCTACTAGTTGAAACTTCGACAGGAGGTCAACAAGTACATCAGATCCTACACTGCTTGCGCTATTGCCAAACCGACCACTAAGAAATAGGGCCTGTACATCCCTCTTCCTACTCCTGACAGGCCATGGGAATCCATATCAATGGACTACATGTCGGGCCTCCCATCCACCAAACGAGGAAATGACTGTGTTTTCTTGGTTGTTGATCATTTTTCTAAGATGGAGATTCTAGTTGCTTGCAAGAAGAACATCACAGCAGAGGCCACTGCCAAGATCTTATTTGAACGAGTTTGGGTACATTTTGGAATCCCACAAACCATTGTCTCAAATTGGGGCAGTTTATTTCTCATCACATTCTGGTCGAGCCTCTGGTCACTGCTGGACACCAAGCTCACCAAATCCATAGCCTTCCACCCCCAAACAGATGGCCAAACTAAGGTCGTCAATCGAATCATTGTGAATATCCTTCACATGTGTAATTCAAAGCACCCTCATACATGGGATGAGAGCCTTCCCTATGTCCAGAATAGCTATAACTAATCCCTGCATAGCTCAACCGGCCACAACCCCTTTTAGGTGGGGTTGGGATTCCAACCATTGGGTCCCATATATGTTTCACTTCCCCTTGCGGTCACCTTGACTGACTCATCTCCTGCTCCAACTGAAGCTGACAAAGCCACCCAGTTCATTGAGCAGATCTAACACATCCACCAATAGGTTCAAGATATCCTACAGAAGTCCAATGACAAGTACAAGCAACACCACGATTAATATCGGGTGCCACATAAGTTTCAGGTGGGCGATAAAGTTTGGTTGCACTTGCAGAAAGAACGCCTTATAGGAACCCATCGGAAGCTTCACTTCATTATGGGTCGTACACCATCACCAAGGCCATGGGGGATAATTCTTTTGATCTCAACATTCCTCCTTTCCTTGGCCTGCACCTAGTGTTCAACGTGGATCTCCTTCGCCCTTATTTCCCACCATTATTGGACACCTCAGACATAGAAGAGAAGCTGACACCAATAGATATCAACCCCAATTGCATACAATAGGCATCCAGTGATCATATTGTGGAAAAATAGATCAAGGGAACTCGATAGCAAAGGATCCAGCGTTATTGAGTTGTCAAAGCAGGGCAGCTCCTGCACCAAGGCAAGTGGCTCACCCGAGGCCAAATTCAACAGAAATTTCCTCATCTGATGGGGGAACTCAACACAATGGATACCATTTCTTCCTAAGGAGGTAGTATTGATCCAAGTGGATATCGGTGGCCAACCACCTCTTCCAACTGGCTCAAAACAGTTTTCTGACAATTTTGGCAATTTACTATTTTTAGCAGTTTTAACTTTCGGGGCCATTTTGAGGGCCTAAATGAAGGTTTTTTGGGATTGAGATTCTCAATTATAGTGAAAGGCATGATTGATCCCCCAAAATAAATCTCCTGAATTATACCTCTCCAATGGGATATCATACACCTAAAACGGAGATCGTATGCAAAAGTTACAACCCCGGGAAGTTGATGTACTAACTTACCCAAACGGGGCCCACATGACTTTTGGCGCTTCACCTTCTGGGGTTAGGTTTTTGGATGCCTAGGGTGTTTGGCATTCCTTTTTATTGTAAAAATGACTTCAGAGCCTCATTGTAATCATCTTCTTGCGAATGAGCAGAGTCGTCACTTCTCTTCTCAGAGACAAGCTGCCACCATTCCAGCAAGCTTGTTTTCGCTGCATTTTACAGTTTCATCTTATTTCCTTATTGAATATAAAACCAGTTTTACTATATCTCTATTGTTTTGTGTTAAGAACCTATTAATAATAGGTATTCATTTCGTTCTGCTCATAAAATCTAGATCACTTGAAGTGTTTTTTTTTTTTTTTTAGTTTGTCTATGACATGTGGGACTAACCTATGGCTAAGAAATCATGACTCAGGGGCATCTAGGCCGTCAAAATCACTCGGGGATCGCACCCGGCCTGAGACACACCAACCCTTAACATGGCTGGATTTTTTGTCCTGATAGGTTTCAAACCGATGACTTTAACATCACAAAGTGCCTTAACAGCACACTTCGTCACCGACTGTCCTACACCTCGGGGACGAGTCTCTTGAAGTCTTATTCATACTTCCCAAATGACTTCCTTTAGGGAATAACTTTTAATTGTCTTACCCCTTTTTTTTATTCTAGGGCTAACCCACATTATTGTTGCTACTACTTTACCCATAATTAGTAAACTCATAGTTTCTTTGCTACAATTACTTTACCCATAATTAATTTCTTGCTGCAACCACTTTGACTATCAAAATTTTTGTTATAACTACTTTACCCATAATTATTTTCTTGTTGCAACCACTTTGACTAGCAAACTTTTTGTTACAACTATTTTACCTATAATTAATTTCGTATTGCAACAACTTTACCCTTAATTAATTTCTTGTTGCAACCACTTTGACTGGTCAAGATTCTTGATGACATTCTAGGGGATTCTAGAACAATTAACTTCTTGTTGACCTTCTAGGGGATTATAGATTATTCTTGAGGGTCCTCCAACTTCATAAATCCATATCTCCTCAACTGTAAGGATCCATGTGACATACCACCTATCATCAGAAATGGAATGATGTGTACTATCCATCTAAGATAATCTTACTTGTAAATACATTGACCTTCGTGTCTTTATTCCTCGATCAACTTTGGGTTCCATAACCATACCTTTAGGGATACATGTAGATTTCATCAAATTCACCCAATACATATGCTGACATCAACCACTCCATCAATGACAACTAACTATCTATCTATCTCAACCACATATCTAGGGATTTCATATTTCTCCAAGGGTTTAAATCAATGATAACCAATTGTCCAATAGGAGCGGTTGGTCAACCACCATGAATAAATGATCCAAAATTGGTGATACTGAAACAAACTAAGGCCACCTATACAAATTATCACCCCAATAAAAATCCCTAAGAGAAAAATCGCAAGAAAACAACTTTTCCAAATCTTCAGCCCATGTGGATAAGGTCTTGAGTCCAAAGCAATGAAAAAGTGGAAGGGCACCTTCTGGAAGAAGGCACGAGTTGATTAAGTCATGTGGACTAACAAAATAATGAGTGAGAAGTAGTTATCTTGGCCTCCACTGACTATCCTTATCTAATGCAAGAACCCATACTTCTCGGGGCACCCTCGAGCAGTACTTAAAAGTGTGATACGAAATATTCCCTAGGTACCACGGTAAGCCCCTACAGTCACCTCTGATATCCCTAGGAAAAATAACTAAGGTCACCAACTCACAGTCAATGTATGGGGGGTACAATCGAAATTTGGGATTGAACCTATGGGAAGGGTGAAAAAACCCAAAGCTCTTCTAGAGGACTATTTACAAAAGGGCCAGTGTCACTTCATAAAATATCAAACTAGGTCTGAAGCTCCAGAGGATTGACACCAAGAGGGATAGTATCACTTCAGGAAAACTTCAACCAGGTTCAAAATTTGCAAAGGACTGATGTTAGATAAGTCATTATCACTTCAGGAAAATTCCCCAATATATGATCTCTCCACTATGCTCAGTCAAGCTTCGAAGGGGTAATCTCCTCGACTCTCCTTTATGCAACCTCATGTTTATATCATGTGTTAGAATAGGCTCTCGGCTATACTTATATGACAGTTGTATTTGAATCTCCCTAACACAAAATCCTATGTTTTTTTATATCTTTGGAGAAATTAACTCTCCAACCTAAACCAAAACCCTAACCCTAAACTTGTTTTTGAACCCTAGAAACAAAGTCTAGTACATTTAAAGTTTGTATTCATTTTAGCGGTTATCCTTTACTCAAAGGGTAAGAAATTAAACTTATGTTTGAGAATCTTGCAAAAAATGAAACTTATAAGAAAACTGGCAAAGAAAACTTTACACTAATTCTTCAAATGAAAAAGAGTTTCAAAAAGAAAATGAACAATCCTTCAAACCTTTGAATGCAAATTTCTTCTTTCCGATGCAATATGACAATGCAACCTTTTGAGAAAAGAAAAAGAAGAAAAAAGGATGTTATTTCTTATATTTCTTTTGAAATTCTTTTAAGTTGAGAAGAAAACAAAATCCTAGGCTAACATATTTTCCTTTTTCAAATAATCATGCAAAACAATGTAAAGAAAGAAAGATACCTTACTAGCAAAAAATCTAGGTTTTTTGTTTTCTTTTTCTTTCTACCAAAGAAAAATGGACAAAAGATGCTAAAAGAAAGAAAATTTTCTATTTTTATGTTTGAAAAACCCAAGGAAAACACAAAATAAAAGTCTCGAACTCAAATATAAACTCAATTTTCAAAGATGACC
The DNA here is from genome assembly GCA_000966675.3 of Picea glauca. Lineage (NCBI taxonomy): Eukaryota > Viridiplantae > Streptophyta > Pinopsida > Pinales > Pinaceae > Picea > Picea glauca. Next base: position 297,333 of record JZKD02S2133081.1, read on the forward strand.
ACAACAGTGACCAAAAAATCAAGATCTTGAGAACAAGACTAGTCTTATTGTCATGCAATCCAAGGGATACAAGGGAGACAAAGACGGATAAAAAAAAATTGTTTTCCATACAAATTTAAGGCCTTACCAACCTTCTATAGGCCAAAAAAAAATTCAGGACCAAAATCCCCAAAAAGGACCCCCAAACTAGCTAAAAGATGCGAAAGCAAAGAGTGGATACAATCATTAAAGCTTGGAAAATGGGTATAAAGCCCAAAACTTAAAATGTAGCAGAGAGACGAAAAGTAAGATAAAAACACTGGGAAACCAAGAGAAATAAATTTTAAATGATTTGATATTTTTCAAGGAATTTAACAAAGAAATTCAAAGCAAACACAAACCCAAGAGGCTCAACTTGTGCTAAAGAACCAACCGAGACCCTCCAAACTAAGAGAAAAAGGCTAAAAAAAAATCAACTTCTACACAGATCCGCAACTATATACACTATGACTCGTGAATATCCATGGGTCATACAAATGAAAATCGTGGATGTTTGAGACTCATAAAAGGAAAAAGCATAGATGAGATAGTTAGACTTGAAAAATAAAAAAACCCAAACCAAAAGGAGGCTTCTAGAAACTTAGTAAAAGTTTCTAGATGGGGGATGCTCTAAAAAGAAAATACAGAAAACAAACAAAACCCTAGACAACATAAGAAACCCTAAGACTGACCCAAACTAGGAGAATAGTTCCCCAGTATGGTCACCAATTATATTATGGTATTTTACCCCTATGACTTTGGGTCATGTTGCAGCAGAGATTGACCATATAAAAGATAGAACCCTACCCTCAAACAAAACAATGCTATGAAAATAATAACTACTTTAAGGAGATAGAGAAATAGAGAGAGAACGAGAGGCCTTGCACCTTGTATCCAACGTCTAACGTTGATCCTCGCTCTCCACCTTTGATGTTTCTCTTGATCTCCACTAGTGTGAACATGTAAAAGAAGACCAAAACTATGTTGGAACAAGGTAGTTATAGATTCCAATCATAAACATAACATGAAAATATTTGAGTATATTAAATAAGTTAGCATATATCAACAACTAGAAACCAATTTACACATGTATGGGGAAACAAAATTCTTTTATTGAAAATGGTGAAAATGAGTGGTTACAACCTGACTCGAACCATCGACACTGCCTCGAATCCAACCGCCCAGGTTCCTCCAATGGTCCTTCAAGAATTGACTCAGAAAAATGGCCCTTATTTGGATGACTCAATAGGGATAGGAACACACCCTATATTCATATAATGGAGAATATGGAGTACTGGAAAGCAAGTTCCATAACAAGAGGATGCTACTCATAGAATTAATGGAGACTTTCATATCCAACAGCATAACTTTACCACTTGGTTGTCTTCCTCATCCATTCCCCAGAAGGTGCCTCTATACCATCCTCAATATGTTAAGGAGGTTTAATTTCATTGAGTATGGGCCCAGGGAGGTTGGGAAAAGAGCCCAACCACAATCCCTGCCCGAAAATAAGGAATTATTTTATTTTTCAACTTTTTTTAAGGCATCCATGAGTTTTCAATTAGCAACCCATGTATATTTTTGAGTTGTACATAGATGAACCGCAAATGTCACTAAAAATTGTATTTTTTAAGTGACTTTGATGAGGAAAATTGGGATTTAAGATTGCAATCCAAGGAAAGGGTTAGACCATGTCACAAATGAATTACGGTGTGGCAATTTGTTCTATAACAACTGCCACACCTCCATTGAATACTCACAATTTAAAAATAAGTGCACGGTACTTTCATCCAAGTTTTTACGCAAATAAAAATAACCAGGACCATGTTTCCCCCTATGATGAATTCTCTCCCAAGTGAGCACTCTATTTTGAAGAACAAGCCAGAAGAAAATATTTTCATTTAGAGGCCCTTTAATACTCCATAGATATTTATGCCACCAAAAATCATCTCTACCCTCAGCATTGATCAATGTATGGTTTTGTTGAGTATTTTCCTCCCGCATTTGGAAAATTCCCAACTATGTCATCCTTTACTTTTGTAATATGAACATGAACTAATATTAAATCATTTGTATAATGGGCCCAATCTTCTGACCAATTAATTTCCAATCCAAGGTCCTATGTTGAAATCTATTTTGTCTCCAAATGGAAGAAATATTTGAATTACTTATACGATTGAGGGTACAAATTCCAAATTCTATGATATGATCCACTAAAAAACCTAGGAGGAAAGACATGTTACCACAACCAACAATTGATTCAACCTTGATTCAAACCTACCTTCATATGCCTACTTTCCAGTCCAGGAAGTTTCTTATCAAAGGAAATACATTTATGAGCACCCTCCATTGGAATGAAGCAATAGAGATTAGTTTCCTTGGCATACATATCTAATCTATAATTGTTCTAGTCTCAATATATTTATCTACTAAAATACTTCTCCATAAACTATCATCTAATAAGAACACCCATAGATATTTCACCACCATGGCACGCCCAAAGAGAACAATATTTTTTATACCCCATCCACCATCAGTTTTTTGGATTTGATAGTCGTTTCCAATTCACAAGGTATGATCCAAGGTACTCTGAACTTCCTTTCCAAATACAATTAACACAATTTTCGAATTTGTGCTAATAATCCTTTCGGTATGTTAGCCAGCAAGTTCCAAAAGACCGAAATTGCTTCAATTATATATTTAATTAGCACCAATCTACCTCCCTAATACATACATTTATTGCACCAGAATTGGATGCTTCGCTCGAGTCGATCCACCAACCAATGCCATTCATCAACACCATAACCATTTGGCTTCAAATTGTATCCTACATACTTAAATCCATCCCCCATCATGTGAACATAAAACCTTAGTTGAGTGTCAAATAGAAGTCTACGAGGACCCTGGACATCAACCAGATAGATTTTTTATTTTTCCTTGATGATGATCATACATGTTGCCTCATAGAATGGTGCCAGTGATCCTTGGAGTACTGCAACATCATGTTCTACACATGAACAAAAAAATAAAATATCATCTACAAATAACAATTGGGTAAGGTCTATTGATCAACCTAAGTGAACCCCATGAAACCCTTTGACTCGTTTTGCTTCATCTGATGCTCTACTAAGACCATCCACTACCAAAAGAAACAAATATGGTGACAAAGGAAAAACTTGACGAAGGCCTTGGCCTAGGAGGAAGAAAGGTGATCCTTCCCCACTAATAAGGACCACGTAGGAGACAGTAGTTACATAGTCCATTATCCATTTAACCATGGAAATGTCAAATCCCATGTGCAATAGCATAAGATGGAGGTAAAGCCATGATACCCTATCAGAGTATTTTAAAAATTCAATATTAACCACCAAATATTGCCTTCTTTATGTCTTGATATATTGAATCCCTTCTTGCACAGAACCAATAGCTTCATGAATCAGCTGTCCCTTCAAAAACCCAAATTGTTTAGTTGTAACTGAAGAGGCGAGAGTCGGTGTAATTCGAGAAACTAATATTTTTGCGATAATTTTATACATATAATTACAAAGGGAAATAGGTCAGAAGTCAACAAAGGAGACTGGGTGATCCTTCTTCGAAAAAAGAGGTATAAAGGTGGAATTTACACAGGGAAGAAGTTTTCTAGATGTTCTCACCTCCTCTATCACCTGAAATAGATTGGTTCCTAGCATGTCAAAAAGGAAATAAAAAAACTCGACATTCCATCCATCCAAACCCAAATTTGTTTCTTTTTTAAGAGTAGATAAGATTCCCTTCAATTTTCCCATAGTTACTTATTTGTATAATTCATAATTGACCTTGACAGATATAAGACAAGTAAATAAGGCCATTATTTTTAGGATAGAATCCCTTTTATATTGACCAGACTCCTTGAATAAGTCATTGAAATTGTCAACACCCATAGCCACCAAAATTTGAAAACTTTGCACAAGATTACCTTGTGAATCCTCTAGATCCATATTGATTTTTTGTTTCTCCTATGATTTGCAAATTTCTGGAAAAAAAATAAAAATTGTGTTTTGATTTCCCTCTATCCATATGGTGCAATTTTTGATATTCCATGCCTTCTCTTGTTCTAAGAAGATCGCATGTCAATGAGACTCAAGACTTATACACTCCTCCATTTCCACCGGATTCCCCCACTGCATACTGTAAATATCCATATGTATTCTCTAGATTTTCCTATATGGATTTTAAATAAGAGTCTACAGAAGTCTTCTTTTCCATGGTCCATGTGACTACTAGAACCTTTAATCTCTTAATATGTGAGACAAAAATTCTTACTATGAGAATAAGTATCTCCTCTTTGAAATCGATGCCAATTACTTTTGACTAAGTTTTGAAAATATTCTAGCCATAGCCAAGAAGAGTTGAACTTGAAGGGGGATATCGGTCTCACTCCCAGATATCCAAACTCCAAGAAAATAGGGAAATGATTATAAACTCAAGTTTGACCAACCCACGAAATATACAAACCCACAGACTCAATAATTTGATGATGAATCATGAAATGATTTATCCATGTTGATATAGCTTCCTCCCCAATTAAATCTTTGCACCATGTGGACGTCAACTTGGCAGGTTCAACATCCACCCATCTTTACCTTTCAAAATGTTCCAAGAAACACTGAGCCAAATTATCTTCGTTAAACTTTTTCACCCATATTTCACATATACTAACAGTAAGATTTAGGTCACCACCCCTAATCAAAGAATTAGACTTCCAATACTGCAACCAAAATATCTTGGACTAGAAAGATTCCTTGTTGACATAAGGGCCATACAAATTAAGGATTGATAAATTTTGATCTAACTCCATACTGAAAATATATGTCATAATGTCTGAACAAATGGAAAATGAGTTTAATAGTTTACAATTTTTAGATAAACCAGTAGTAAGACCCCCAAAGAGTCCCACGGAATCTATACCAAAAAATCCCACCATCAGAAAAGTTTAACCAGCACAACAATTGGAATTTTGTTACCACCTATAGTTTCTTGCAACATCAAAATTTTTAGATGATCAAGATCTACATGTGACAAAGGGATAGTTTTTTGGCCCTCCCTCTAAGGCCCTAAATTTTGACTGAGAAAGGTTTCATGGAGGCCCACTAGACGGGGCTTCACCTGCTCCAAGAATCCCTGAAATCAAACGATGTCTTCCCTGTGATAATATAATATTCCATATACAAAATAATATGCAGAACATAAATAATTAGATAGAAATGGTAAATAAACAATGATATAACCATAACAACACCACAATAATACCAAAATTATACCAGAATAACACCAGAAAGAGCACTTTAATTACTGAGAAAAATGTTCACTTGCCTCTTCGAGGGGAAAACCTCCACCAGAGCAGAGCTCTATTACAATAATATCTAATACAAAACTTATCATACCCTCTATTCCTATTTATACTAAATCTATCTATCCAAAAGAACAATCTAGAGGAATATCCTTCTAGAAGCGGGAGCTTTTATTATGTCTTCTTACATTTGACTTATTCCTCCTTACTGTTAGGCCTTATTAATATTGACCTTTACTACATGGAAATATATTATTCTACCCACTTGATGGGTTAGGTAGGTTAGGTCCCTAACATGCCCTCCCCCTTAGAATCAGCCTTGTCCTCAAGGCTTGACATTAGGAAATTGTTGCAGAATGTTAGCGGGCTCCCAGGTGGCATCAGCTGGAGTTGTATTTTTCCACTGAACTAACACTTCCTTGATGGTACGTTGACAAAGATGACACTCTCATTGGTCTAAAACTACTTGTGGCTGCAACCAGATGGATCCTTATTCATCCAACTCGGGAAGGTTGGTTTGATTTTGGCACTTATTTCCAATCACCTTCTTTAAGCAAGAGACATGAAAAATAGGATGAAGCTTAGAATGAGTGGGTAAATCTAACTGATAGGCCACCTACCCAACGTGCTTGAGAATTGTATAAAGACCATAAAATTTGGGTGCCATTTTCTGACAATGTTCATCCTTGACTGACGTTTGCTTATAAGGTTGCAGCCAAAGAAATACCTTGTCTCCTTCAGCAAATTTTCATTATGAGCAACCTTGATCGGCTTGTTGGTTCATGTCATTCTAATCCATTACTAAATTCTCTTTGAGGGTGTTAGTGCTCTGTAAATTTCCTAGAGGTTGTTCAGACGAAGAAATCTACGCAAGGTAACTTTATCCAACCGCTTTTGAAGCTGGGATCTAGCCCTTCCAACTTCAGAGAGGGATCTCTCTATATGATATAGATATGTTTCAAATTTTTAAATATTAGGCTAGGTAAATAAATAAGTCGGTTTTGTTCTCGTAGTGTTTGTCGAGTTGGTTGAGATAGTTTACACATACATTGGGATATGGGGTCCGTGTCATAAAGATGAAATCCTAACCAGAAAAACAAAGGAACTTTTCATAGGGAGAGATAATATAATCACTGGATTCTTCAGTAGAATAAATGAGGTATAGCAAAAAAGATGAGAAAGACAATCAAAACAAAGAAGCAGCTAAGAATTTCTTTATTGTAAAATGAGAAGATAAAACACTAAAATATTTCAAGTCAGAAACAAGGTATACGGGATAAATCTTGCAACATTCATTACTTCCAAAGATTAGATTTAGAAGACAGTGTGATAACAAAGAGAAATAACATTTAACTTAGAGAGAAAAAAATCACTAGTGAATACATGCAAGAATCATGTAAAATGTCTCTTTGTATTAATGGAAGATCTCTTCAAAAATATTACAGTCTGATAGCTTCGGGGCGTGAAGATCAACAACCTTCAATACTTCGAAAGATGAAGTATTTATAACTCAAAATTACAAAACCATCCTGTCATTAATGACCAAGACATGCTAAATCTATTTTTATCCTAACTAACTTAACAAATTTCATAAATCTAGAAACTGGTTGATGATGTGTCACAACTACATGTTGTTTTCTGGTTGGACCGTTGGTGAGGCCTCTGCACGACCTCATCTAACTGGACAAATGACTGGGTTGGGACAACTCATCAGCTACTTGATCAGATCACAGATTTCTTCCCATCGAAGATGACTGGGCACGTTGACTTTGAGTAGCCTTCGATAAACTTCATCCATTTCTGTGTATTTGGCGAAGGTAGGTTTGGTGACGAAGAGGTATCAAATCTCATGTTGAATATTGATGTCCCACTGAAGCACATCTAGAAATTCCTTGCCAGTGATGCTGCCTTGAATTCCTGAAAAAATTGAATTGTCCTTAGCCACATCGGCCAGTCTCTTTTTGTAGTCTGGGAGTGTCATCAATTTGTCATTAATTACCTTCAGACCAGGAAGACCTTTCTTCTATAGAGCCTCAATCTTACTAAAAAACCTTTGTACCCCTAGGTCCATGGACTAGACCTTTTCTTCCAGCTGAAGCATTAATCCTCTCTTGGTCAAAACTCTTTTGACCTCAAGGATGGTCTCTGTTATATCCTCAATTTTAAGCTCTTCCAGCTCCTCCCTGGTCTTAGAATTTAGAAACTTGATGATTTCATTAGCCTGTGTAGGCATCTCCCCCAATTCTGATCTGATCTTCTCAATGGCTTGTTTGCTTCTCTGCACTAATTCATTCTGCTCAAACATGATCTGTATCATGGGCCATATCTCATTCATAGACTTGGTGATGTCTGTCCAGACACTTTCTTTAACCTCGGCCAAAGTTTTACCTGCCACTGTTTTCTTCCGGAGTTGTTGTAACTCTTGTTTGAGTTGGTCTGACACCTACTTTTCCACTGATCTAAAAGGAAGATTTGAGTTCCTGAAGGTTCTCAATCTCCTTTTTGAGCCTACTGATCTTTGTTTCCTGCAGGTTCATCTTTTCCATAGACTTAGCCAATTCGGCTATCTTTTCCAGGGATTTCAGTGGAGTCGCGGATGGGACTTCTTTTACTGACGTTGTGCTCACTCCCAAAAGTGGAATGCCACTCAATGGAATGAATTCCATTGGCTTCAGTTGTTCTTTCTCTCTTACTAGATTCTCCATCTCAGCTTCCATTTCCTTTAGTTGTGCATTATGCTCCATGAGTAGCTTGAGCATTTCATATTTTTCTCCTTCTGCCTCTGCTATCTCCTTCACCTGCGAATCCTTTGTTGGCGGTAGTTTCAGTTGTTTCTTTAAGGAGGCTATGTCAGCATTTTTCTTCTTAATCATCTCCTCAGTTGCTTTCACTTTCAAAGGATCGTAACCGATCTTGAGGACCAGTTCCTCCAAAAGTCCTGATCCTGTTGTCCTTGGAAAAATATGATATATTTTCCAACTTCAACTATGTTTGGACGTTGTTCAGGGACACTTGCAATTTGGACACAGTCATGGAAGCATGTGCCAACATATAGAAAACCATTTCTTCTATTTGCTTGTGCAAATCCATCTGATCGGTCGGATGCACATCCTTAGTCTGAAATTCAAAGGTGGCCCTTTTGTAATCAGTGATTACCTTTGGATCTGGCACCTGTGCTTGGAGGAATGCCATATGCATTCTGCCCTTCTCAGTGTCAAATGTCAATATCAGACTATGTTGTGCAGTCGATGTCTGCTTCCAGAACTGGGTGCAAGTGTTGTTGGTCAGGGTCTGATTCCTTTTCTTGATCAGATCATATTTTTCAAAGATGATCAGCTTCGGTCCTACCTTGCCTGGCTGGGTGGTCGATGGAGTATTTGTAGATTTCTTTGGAAACACTGAGGTTATGATATGCTGGAGGCTTGCACTGAGGGGTGGCCTATCAACCTTGGTCACTGTAGTAGACGGGACTTCCTTTTCCCTAGTCGGGTCAAGAGCTGAAATGGTTTTAGGCCTCTTGGTATGCAATTGGAATTCTTCTGACGACACCTCAGTGACAGGCAGAGATAAATCTTGCCTAGGCCTTTTCTCTTTCGAAACCTGTGGTGTGGTTGTTTGTGATACAGTGGCTAGGGGATCCTGCTATTCTACTTCGACCAAAGTGTTAGGTTCCCATACTGTCTGGTTTGCAAATTTCTCGACTTCAGGCCTGGATTCGTGGACATATGGGATGTTCTTGTTTTTCACCCTCATCTCAGAGATAATCCCACATGGATCGTAATGCCATGGAAAACTCATGAAGAATTTCATTTCCTTCAGCAGCCTATCTGTTGCTTCTTCAGTGCCACGATTTTTGCAAATGAAAAAGCCAATCTGCCCTTTGATTATGAGTTGTTGCTTTTTCTTTAGTGACACGAAGTGAATATCATCAGAGTTTATCATCTGCCTTATGTACTCCAGGGAAAAAATTTTGACAGGCAGGTATTTGGGCAGCTTATACGGTGCCAACACGCACCCATATACTTTGATCTCAGTGTGATTTTGGTATAAATACCAATCACCTATCTTTGTGTGATCCGAGAGATGCAAGATCCTCTGACCTTCATCATTTATCCTAGGCTCGGGCCTGCCGCTAAGCATACTTACCACTGGGTGGTAGAAATGATCGATGAACTCCTTGAAACTGAACTCTATGGAGTTATTCTTGAGTAGGGAGGTCCATGCAGTTACTGCCTGGGGTCTACCATCTCCATCCATCTTCTGCATGGAAAAAATAAATTTTTCCACTTGGAAGAAAATGAACAATTACGCTAGTACGGAAGAGTACTGGAACATGCCTTCCGTGGAAAAATTAACCAACTGTTCGTGAATATTGTTTGCCAGGAACGTGTTGAAGTCGAACTGGGTAGTGGGATTCTCATCAGTGGAGAAAATGGATAAAAATCCCAGAATGGGTTCATCTACCCACTGATCTAAATAGTATCCCAACAAGGTGCATAGGGACGAGATGATCTAGTTTCCTTTGGTCGAAAACATGGAAGAACGATAAGGGGGATTTGTGGAGGGAAATTGAGTGTATGGTGGGAGGAAAAGCTCAAATATTTGAGCTCTTTGGGGGAAGGTCATTTTATGGTATAATTCTGTAAGAATTTCAAGTTTCAAAGGTGATGCAGAGTCAACTCGGGGGATTTGCATCATTTGGTCGATGGATTCAGGCGTGATGAGGAACAGAATTTTTCTAGACGAGGAAACGATGGCTCTTTGCTCAGGAATGTAGTGGGCTTGGAATTTGAGGGAAAACTCTGGAAAAGAGTGAATCTGAGGAAAGAGATACAGGGGTAGATTGGACTCCCAGAGTCCAATTTCATCACTCTAGTCTAGGAAAACTTCTTTGAGCCATGACTGGAGGTATGTGAAATCGAAATTGCACTTAGTATCTGTGATTAAATAATCTTTGTCGGCCAATGGTATCTTGTCGAGTTCAACAGGAGGCGAGAGAAACGAGTGAGGGTAGTTTTGAGTAAACGGGTGTCCGTTAGGCGCGGGAGACGGGTCAGCTGGTTAACGGGTAGGTTATCTAGTAATAAATGGCCAATGGATCATTTAGGATGTGAGATGGCAGGTGACGGAAACTGAGGGAATATCGACAAGTGAAGTGGCATTTATCGATTGGGGTAAAAATCATGGTGAGGGGGCTTTCCACGAGCGAATGAGGGGGAAGGACTGACAGAAATTATGGGACGTGACTGTTTCGAAAAAGGTGGATGATGACATCAAGAGGTGACGAAGGTATGTCAGACGGTAGGAGGTGGTGGGATTCGGGATTGGTAGATTAATGCCACGTATAGATAGGGGCCCACCAGAGGAAAAAATCCATTCTAGAACCCCCCCCCC
>JZKD02S2133081.1:319539-341211 GCA_000966675.3 Picea glauca
GGTCAATCAGTAGTTTGTTTACTGTTTTTATTAAGTAGTTTAATATAGATAGAAGTTTCAGTAGATTTATATTAGATTGCTTTATTTCAGTAAAATATATTAGATTGTTTAATTTTAGTAGTATTTCTTTTGCATAAAATATAAAAATCATAAAAACATACCTTGTTGTCTTAGGGCAGTAATCAATTGAGTTTTGCAGGTTTTAATTAAATCTGTAGGTTATTCATAGTGTATATTTGTGAATAAGTAATATTATAGCTGATAATTAGATAGTTGATTTGAGTTATTAGTAGTTTGTAGATAGTATAGTTAGAATAATTAGCATTTAGTATATTAGTTTGTTTTCTTTGTTTTATTAGTTTCTAGTTTCCTTTGTTTTAGTTTAATTTCTTTTATTTAGATAGTTAGTTTGTTTTAGTTTCTTTTCTTTGTTTTATTAGTTTCTAGTTTCCTTAGTTTAGATTACTTAGCTCAGATCATTTCTCTCTTTGGTTTTCTTAGGAGACCTTAGAGCGGCCAACGGAGCCGTTAAACTCGTCAGGGTGGTCCATTCCAAACGACTTGGGTTATTTAGACAACCCTGAACTGGTTCCACTCTCCCAGTTGACGGATGGTCAGTTTCGCCCATCAACAGAATGCGGTAAGGTCAAGGACTGAGGCAACGTGTAAACCTTTATACTATTTTTTAACGTCACCTGTCAAACTTTGGGAAAACAATATCATTTGAACATCAGCCTCATCTACTTCATGCAGGTCAAAATAATCATTCATTTTATCAACGTGTTGTTGGGAATTCAGAGGTCCTGCTCCATAAAACTGTGGGATTCTCGTTTGATAGTCTTGGGGCATGGCATGAAGAGGCGCGTCCAACACCAAGGGAGTATATCTGGCTACCATGATGGGTGGAGGAGGTGGGATAACAAACTGGATGATAGGTGAGGTAGCGACTGAAGAAGAGGACGAGGAGGGACTGGCTAGCACCGAGGGAGTGGTTTGCGGTTTAGAAGTGGGGGATAGAACTTCAGGAGTCCGGGGTTGCAAAATGGTTGGGTCGAAAATGATTTCAGTCACAAAACTATCGGATCGTGTTCTAACCAGGCTTTTTTCAGAAAGGGTGTCAAAGTCAGGGTTTTGAAAAGTAACGAGCTCCCCTGAAAAGGAAAGGGACTTATGAAAGGGAGTATGACTTACTGAACCTTCAGCAACGGTCTTTTTCCTGAGAAACTGTTCTGGGTTATCTGTTATTATCACAAGTTCTGGGTCTGGATGAGATCGAGTATAAACTTTCTTGGGGGGCAAATTTATTTTGATTTTATATGTATATACTTTTTAGTTTTATGAGTCTGAAGATAATATGTACAAATTTTAATCAACCTCTAAACATTACTTTCTTCTCAAATTTGCAATATTTTAGGAACAAGCTTTTCTTCTAAGGAAAAGAAAACATGAAGCTATAAATTTTTAGTTTTGTTCTTTCCCCAGTGGAGTTGCCACTATGTTAGCGCTCTGTAAATTTCCTAGAGGTTGTTCAGAAGAAGAAATCTACGTGAGGTGACTTTATCCAACCGCTTTTGAAGCTGGGATCTATCCCTTCCAAATTCAAAGAGGGATCTCTCTATATGATATAGATATGTTTCAAATTTTTAAATATTAGGCTAGGTAAATAAATAAGTCAGTTTTGTTGTCGTAGTGTTTGTCGAGTTGGTTGAGACAGTTTACACATCCATTGGGCTATGGGGTCCGTGTCGTAAAGATGAAATCCTAACCAGAAAAACAAAGGAACTTTTCACAGGGCGAGATAATATAATCACTAGATTCTTCAGTGGCATAAATGAGGTATAGAAGAAAAGATGAGAAATACAATCACAACAAAGAAGCAGCTAAGAATTTTTTTATTGTAAAATGAGAAGATAAAACACTAAAATCTTTCAAGTCAGAAACAGGGTATACGGGATAAATCCTGCAACATTCATTACTTCCAAAGATTAGATTTAGAAGACAGTGAGATAACAAAGCGAAATAACATTTAACTTAGAGAGAAAAACATCACCAGTGAATACATGCAAGAATCTTGTAAAATAACTCTTTGTATTAATGGAAGATCTCTTCAAAAAAATTACAGTCTGATAGCTTCGGGGCGTGAAGATCAACAACCTTCAATACTTCGAAAGATGAAGTATTTATAACTCAAAATTACAAAACGATCCTGTCATTAATGACCATGACGTGCTAAATCTATTTTTATCCTAACTAACTTAAAAAATTTCATAAATCTAGGAACTGCTTGATGATGTGTCACAACTGCATGTTGTTTTCTAGGTGGACCATTGGCGAGGCCTCTGCACGACCTCATCTGACTGGACAAATGACTGGGTTGGGACAGCTCATCAACTACTCAATCAGATCACAGAGTTCTTCCCATTGAACATGACTGGGCACGTTGACTTTGAGTAGCCTTCGATAAACTTCATCCATTTCTGTGTATTTGGTGAAGGTAGGTTTGGTGACGAAGATGTATCGAATCTCATGTTGAATACTGATGTCCCACTGAAGCGCATCTAGAAATGCCTTGCCAGTGATGCTGCCTTGAATTCCTAAAAACTTTGAACTGTCCTCAGCCACATCGACCAGTCTCTTTTTGTAGTCTAGGAGTGTCATCAATTTTTCATTAATTACCTTCAGACCAGGAAGACCTTTCTTCTGTAGAACCTCAATATTACTAAAAACCCTTTGTACCCCTAGGTCCATGGGCTGAACCTTTTCTTCCAGCTGAAGCATTAATCCTCTCTTGGTCAAAACTCTTTTGACCTCAAGGATGGTCTCTGTTCTATCCTCAATTTTAAGCTCTTCCAGCTCCTCCCTGGTCTTAAAATTTAGAAACTTGATGATTTCATTAGCCTGTGTAGGCATCTCCCCCAATTTCGATCTGATATTCTCAATGGCCTGTTTTCTTCTCTGCACTAATTCATTCTTCTCAAACATGATCTGTATCATGGGCCATATCTCATTCATAGACTTGGTGTTGTATGTCTGGACACTTTCTTTAACCTCGGCCAAAGTTTTACCTTCCACTGTTTGCTTTCGGAGCTGTTGTAATTCTTGTTTGAGCTAGTCTTACACCTACTTTTACTTAGAGAGGTTGATCTGAAAAGAAGATTTGAGTTCTTGAAGGTTCTCAATCTCCTTTTTGAGCCTGCTGATCTCTGTTTCCTGCAGGTTCATATTTTCCATAGACTTAGCCAATTTGGTTGTCTTTTCTAGAGATGTCAGTGGAGTCGCAGATGGGACTTTTGTTACTGATGTTGTGCTCACTCTCAAAAATGAAATGGCACTCAATGGAATGACTTCCATTGGCTTCAGTTGTTCTTTCTGTTTTACTAGCTTCTCCATCTCAGCTTCCATTTCCTTTAGTTGTGCATTCTGCTCCATGAGTAGCTTGAGCATTTTATATTTTTCTCCTTCTGCCTCTGCCATCTTCTTCGCCTGTGAATCCTCTGTTGGCAGCAGTTTCAATTGTTTCCTTAAGGAGGCTATGTCATCATTTTTCTTCTTAATCATCTCCTCGACTGCTTTCACGTTCGAAGGATTGTAACCGATCTTGAGGACCAGTTCCTCCAAAGTCTTGATATTTTTGTCCTTGGTAAAAGATGATATATTTTCCAACTTCAACTATGTTTGGACGTTGTTCAGGGACACTTGCAATTTGGACGCAATCGTGGAAGCATGCGCCAACATATAAAAAACCATTTCCCCTGTTTTCTTGTGCAAATCCATCTGATCGGTCGGATGCACATCCTTAGTCTGAAATTCAAAGGTGGCCCTTTTGTAATCAGTGATTACCTTTGGATCTGGCACCTGCGCTTAGAGGAATTCCATATGCATTTTTTCCTTCTCAGTGTCAAATGTCGATACCAGCCCATGTTGTGCAGTCGACGTCTACTTCCAAAATTGGGTGCAAGTGCTATTGGTCAGGGTCTGATTCATTTTCCTTATCAGATCATATTTTTCAAAGATGCTCAGCTTCGGTCCTACCATGCCTGGCTGGGTGGTCGGTGGATTATCTATAGATTTCTTTGGCAATGCTGAGGTTATGATATGATGGAGGCTTGCACTGAGGGGTGACCTATCAACCTTGGTCATTGTAGTAGATGGGACTTCCTTTTCCCCAGTCGGGTCAGGAGATGAAATGGTTTTAGACCTCTTGGTATGCAATTGGAATTCTTCTGATGACACCTCAGTGACAAGCGAAGATAAATCTTGCCTAGGCCATTTCTCTTTCAGAACCTGTGGTGTGGTTGTTTGTGATACAGTGGTCGGGGGATCCTTCTATTCTACTTCGACCAAAGTGTTAGGTTCCCATACTGTTTGGTTTAAAAAAATTCTTGACTTCGGGCCTAGATTCGTGGACATATGGGATTTTCTTCTTTTTCACCCTCATCTCAGAGATAATCCCACATAGATCGTAATTCCATGGAAAACTCATGAAGAATTTCATTTCCTTCAGCAGCCTGTCTGCTTCTTCTCCAGCGCCACGATTGTTGCAAATGAAAGATCCAATCTGTCCTTTGATTCTGAGTTGTTTCTTTTTCTTTAGTAACATGAAGTGAATATCATTAGATTTTATCATCTACCTTATGTACTCCAGAACAAAAATTATGATAGGCGGGTATTTGGGCAGCTTATACGGTGCCAACTCGCACCCATATACTCTGATCTCCGTGTGATTTTGGTATAAATACCAATCACCTATCTTTGTGTGATCCGAGAGATGCAGGATCCTCTGAACTTCATCATTTATCCTAGGCTCGGGCCTACCACTAAGCATACTTACCACTGGGTGGTAGAAATGATCGATGAACTCCTTGAAACTAAACTCTATGGAGTTATGCTTGAGCAAGGAGGTCCATGCAGTTACTGCCTGGGGTCTACCATCTCCATCCATCTTCTGCATGGAAAAAATGAATTTGTCCACTTGGAAGAAAACGAACAAGTATGTCAGTACGGAAGAGTACCGGAACATGCCTTCCGTGGAGAAATTAACCAACTGTTTGTGAATATTGTTTGCCAGGAATGTGCTAAATTCGAACTGGGTAGTGGGCTTCTCATCGGTGGAGAAACTGGATAAAAATCCTAGAATGGGTTCATCTACCCACTGATCTGAATAGTATCCCAACAAGGCGCATAGGGACGAGATGATATGGTTTCCTTTGGTTGAAAACATGGAAGAAGGATAAGGGGGATTTGTGGAGGTAAATTGAGCGGATGGTGGGAGGAAAATCTCAAATATTTGATCTCTTTGGGGGAAGGTCATTTTCTGGTATAATTCTGTAAGAATTTCAAGGTTGAAAGGTGATGCAGAGTCAGCTCAGGGGATTTGCATCATTTGGTCGATGGATTCAGGCGTGATGAGGAACAAAATTTCTCGAGATGAGGAAACGATGGCTCTTTTCTCAGGAATGTAGTGGGATTGACATTTGAGGGAAAACTCTGGAAAAGAGTGAATCCGAGGAAAGAGATACAGGGGTAGATTGGACTCCTAGAGTCCAATTTCGTCACTCTGGTCCAGGAAAACTTCTTTGAGCCATGACTGGAGGTCTGCGAAATTGAAATCGCACTTAGTATCTGCGATTAAATAATCTTTTTCGGCCACTGGTATCCTGTTGAGGTCAACAGGAGGCGGGAGAAACGGATTCTCCTCTCCTTTTGCTCATTTTGACTTTGGTTCCATTACTGCAATAGTACCTACAAAAAACAATGTTAGAGGGGACGACTGTAGGTGGGGGTGACTGACAAAATGGAGAAAACGAGGTAAAAATTCTCTGGTGCGATGAGCGGGTAAATGGTGAAATAAAGCAGGGGGAGGGTAGTTTTGAGTAAACGAGTGTCCGTTGGGCGCGGGAGACAGGTCAGTTGGTTAACAGATAGGTTATCCAGTAATAAATGGCCAACAGATCATTTAGGATGTGATATGGCAGGTGACGGCAACTGAGGGAATACGGACAGGTGAAGTGGTGTTTACCGATTGGGGTAAAAATCATGGTGAGGGGGCTTGCTACGAGCAAATGAGGGGGAAGGACTGACAGAAATTATGGGACGTGACTCTTTCAAAAAAGGTAGATGATGACATCAGGAGGTGAAAAAGGTATGTCATACGGTAGAAGGTGGTGGGATTTGGGACCGATAGATTAATGCCACGTATAGATAGGGGCCCGCCAGAGGAAAAATTCCATTCCAGACCCCCCCCCAGTTAAAATCATATCAATCGGGGGGGTATGAAAAACATTGAGCCATTGATATGTGTGCTTGTTTCTGGGCCACAGATCTGTGCACGTTCTTTATCACACATTCCGGACCCCCCCCATCCATTAAAGGCAGAACGGACGGAAGGGTCTGGAATCCAATATTGATCGTAGATCTGCACGCTTAAACCCGAGCTGTCCAGATGCGCGCGGGTCTTATCAGCAATTCCAGACCCCCCCCCTTCGTTAAAGATAGAACGGTCGAGGGGGTCCGGAAAGATCTGTTCACCGTAGATCTGGGTGCAATCATCCAGACCATTGATATATGAATGGAGCATAAGTGAGAGCGCAGAAAATACATGCACCGAGAAACTTAGGATAAGTGAATTTCACGGGTTTTTTCCCAAGGCCTTTCATGTCTACACCACCAAGGGGTTATCCAAACAATATTTTGGGTATCCAAATCATAGTATAACATTGATCATCAAGCTGGTTTTATTGAAGTAAAGACACTAGCCTATATTATAACCTAGTTTCCTATGACAATTAACCAAGATTAGACTATTGGGTTAAGAATTTACTCTACCTTGGGGCTATCTGACCAATATTAGACAGTTTGACCAGATTTATTCATTAATCTACCCTAGATCGCTTGGCTAAGATTGAACAGTTTAGACAAGATTATTCACTAATCCTATCAACATCAATTTAAAAAGAACTTGGCCATGCTTGAAAGGTATGGACCAAGTTACTATTATTGCATGGGCCATTTATTGAAATTCTTTTATGCCCTCTTTTCTTTTTCTTTTTTTTCTTTTCTTTTCTTTTTTCTTTTTTTTCTTTTCTTTTCTTTTTATTTTTTCTTTTCTTTTTTCTTTTCTTTTTTCTTTTCTTTTTTTCAAATTATTTGCAGAATGAAAAATCATTTGTCAACAAAAACACTAGAGATAGATAATATTTCAGTCATCAGTTGATCCTATAACTTATAGGGTGATAACAGAGGGTATGAAGAATATACTTGTGAACTGTAAGTGTTTGGTCAATCGCCTGGACCTTTGCTACACCTGGCATGTAGGAGATATCTAAAGGTGGATTTTGGCCATATACTGCTTCAAAAGGATTCATGCGAGTAGTTGTATGGTAAGAAGTGTTGTACCACCATTCAGAGAATGGTAACCATTGAGACCATTGGTTTTTCCTTTCAGAGGAAAAACAACTCAAATAATTCTACAAACACTTATTGACGACTTTAGTTTGACCATGAGTCTGGGGATGATAGGTGGTGTTGAGATGCAATTGGGTACCCTAGAGTCTAAATATTTCTTGCCAAAAATTTCTAGTGAAAGTTGGATCTTTATCAGAAACAATACAATGAGGCATGCCATGAAGCTTGAAAGACGACCCACAACCACCATGATGACAGACTTATTTCCTTATTTAGGTAATCCTGCAATAAAATCCATAGATATTTCCTTCCAAATAGCGGGTGGAATCGGAAGCGGTTGGAGTGTGCCAGGAGGTTTGATGGTTTCTCCTTTCTTGCGTTGACAAACATCACATTATGCTACAAAAGTGTGAACATCCTTTTTCATTCCATCCCAGAAAAAAGAACATTTGACCCAGTCATAGGTTTTGGTAAACCCTGAATGCCTAGTTGTGGGAGTAGCATGAAGCTCAGAAAGCACCATGGCTTTAAGTTGTGATTGTTTACGTAAATACAAACGCCATTTGTAGTGAAGTTCATCATTGTGCCGAGAGTACCTTGGGGAAACTGGAGAGTTTTCTTTCACTTGTTGGATCATATGTGATATTTTAGGATCATGTAGCCATTCTTGCCGCACATATTGGAGCCAATATGGTATAATGAAGGAGAGGGAAAAAGGGGACCCTTCATCTTCATATTTTTTAGAAAGAGCGTTAGCAACCACATTTTTTTTTCCTTTATTGTAAATGATATCATAATCATAACCAAAGAGATTAGTTACCCATTTTTGTTTCTCTAGGGAGGAAGGTCATTGCTCTAGAAAATACTTGAGGCTTTGATAATCTGTCTTAATTTGGAATCATTTCCCCAGGAGATAAGGGATCCAAAGATCCACTAAATGAAGAATATCCAACATTTCCTTTTCATAGATTGATTGGCCCAAATGGTGTTCGGACAATTGTTTTCTAGTAAAGGCCAAAGGTCTTCCCTCTTGCATAAGGATAGCTCCAATTCCTCTGCTTGAGGCATCACATTCAAGGACAAATTTTTTTGTGAAATCAGGAAGGACCAAGACCGAAGTAGTACACATAGATGCCTTCAAAGCTTGAAAATATTGATCCACTATGAGAGTCTACGTGAAAGAATTATTTTTAAGGAGAGAAGTGAGAGGGGCCACAATCTTCCCATAATTTCGAACAAACTTACGATAATAGTCAGTTAAACCCAAAAAACCATGCAAGATTTTGATAGTCTTGGGGTGATTCCAATCTCATATTGCTTCAATATTTTTAGGATCCACCTGGACACCTACCTTTCCAACAATATGAATCAAGTACTCTACTTCTAAGGCTCCAAAGGCACATTTAGAGTGTTTGAGGAAATTTTGGTGTTGCGAGAGTATATGGAGAATTTGATCCACATGGGAAAGATGAGATTGCTAGGTTTTACTATAGATGATAATATCATCGAAGAAAAATAAGACAAAATGATGGATAAAAGGATGGAAGAAATGATTCATGAAGCTTTGGAAGGTGGAGGGGGCATTACACAGGCTAAAGGGCATGACCAAAAACTCATAGTGACCCTCGTGAGTTTGAAAGTCAGTTTTGGGTATGTCAGCTTCTTGCATATGTATCTGGTGGTAGCCAGAATGCATATCAAGTTTAGTGAAGTACTGAGCACCACTCAGATCATCCAAGGGATCATCAATGACATGAATGGGGAACTTTTCATTGATGGTGAGATTATTGAGGGAACGAAATTCAGGACACATGCGTCAGTTACCTTCTTTCTTAAGTACCATGACCACAGGGGAATAATAAGGGTTGGTATTGGGGTGGATAACACCCGCTTGGAGCAATTCCTACACTATTTTCTCAATTTCATTCTTTTGGGAAAAGGGGTGACGATAAGGGTGAACATTGGGAGGAAGACTACCAGGAACAAGGGGAATGGAATGATCATGAACACCATGAGAAGGAGGAAGTCCCTGAGGGGTGTAAAAAATAGCTTGATGTTTGGAAAGGATATCTTGGAGGTCAGGATGCACAGAGGGTGTCTCAACGAATTAAATAGAATGGAGTTGAGAAATAATACCGGAGTGGACTTTCTTGAGGATATTTTCCATATGATGGGAACTAATTATCTCAGGAGAACCAGTTGTGAGACCTTGGAATTGATACCTTTGTCCTTCTTGTTGGAATTGCATGGTTAATTCCTTAAAATCCATAAGAATGGGACACAAAGTGCGTAACCATTCAGCACCGAGCACAATGTCACAACCTCCCATGTCAATGGAAAACATATGAGATTTCAGTTGGTAATTTCCAATTTGAAGATGGACATTTTCAAAATTCCCACCACATTTCATGGACCCACCATTGGCTATTGAATATAGAAATTGGTTTCCTGGGAAGTGCGACGATGAATAAAATTGTGGGTGCTACCACTGTCAACAATGATGATGACCTTCATGTGCTTAATTTAGCCAATGATCTTGATCATTTTTGGGGCCGAGAAGCCAGTGAGAGCATGCAAGGAAATAAGTGGGTCACCAGGATCCTGGGTGGCATCGGGAAGGGAGGGTTCTTCAACAAGGGGAACTGTCACATCCTGTTCAGGAACATCTTTGGAAATGGCCATAAATAGTTTTTGTTCCTTACACTTGTGCCCTGGAAAATATTTCTCATCACAATTATAGCAAAGACCCTTCATTTGGTGTTCATCCATTTCATCCCTAATTAGTTTCTAGATGTTGAGGGGAGTGACAGGGGGTTAGGATTAGTGGGTCGAGGGCAAGGAACAAAAGGGGTTTTTTTATTCTGGGAAAAAACAACTTGTTGGGCGTCTTTAGCACATTGAGTAGATTCCAACCAAGTTGGAGGGAGGTCCATGGGAACCTGGGATCGTATTTCATCCTTGAGACACCTGATAAAAAAATCCATGGAAGAACACATCTGACATGCCCTTTGTTCGAAAGGCCAAATGCTCAAAAGTAGTGATGAAGTCTTCCATTGTGCCTAACTATTTCAACTTGGTCAAATGATCGAGATAGTGGGTATCAATATCAAAGCGGGCATAGAGCTCAGCAACAAACTGGGTCTAGGAAATATACCCCTGACGTGATTTTTTTTTCCACTGCCACCATTTCCAGCGTTCAAGATCTAGATAGAGGATAGCATAGCGAAGTTTGGCCAACTTGTCAGTAATACTCTGTAGATAAAAATAATTATCCATTTGAGTGGCCCAACCTATAGGATCATAGCCATCAAATTTATTGACCTCTACGTGGGGAAGACGGGGTTCACAATGAAAGGAGTTGGAGTGAAAATGTGGAGACTGAGAGGAATCAGCAGCATCGGGTTGGTCTGATGAGGAAGGACCTGTAGGTTGGTTCAACAATTGATTTACAGAAGACTGGAGAGATTCCATGGGTTGTGAGGTTGGACTCCATGTTGTTAAATTTGTTCTCTAATTTTTCAATGTGGGAATGGTTAGAATCCATATGAGATGTGAGATGGAGACATTGGTTTGATTGATGGAAGTTTGGAGGTCTTGGTTGCGAGTGGTGGCCATTTGGAGAGGGGAAGTACTGGTGAAGAAAAAATATGGGTGGGTGGGACCACAAAAAAAAGGACTTAGAATTGATAGGTACCACAACGATTAGTGCTTGAAGGGAAATATAATGGAATAGGCGGCAAAATAGGGAAACTGGGAAGGGGTCGGGTCCACTGAAACAAAAAGGATTAAAAATGAAGGGTATGACTGGGATCAAGGAGAAAAGGGGAATCCAATGGAATAGGTCCCAAATAAGTGTGTTGGCATGAAGAATATTTCTTGAAGAATACTGCAATGATGAAATTCCCAAATTCTTAACAGGAAGAAATGTGTAGTAATTTCACAACCAGAATGGAGAAGACTTGTAGCACGGAAATAGATCTAGTATGTTCTATTTATGTTTCCTTCACAAGGGTTAGGGTATTCAAGGGTTCTACAAACAAGGGTTTTTCCTATGCTATAGCTATCTGATATACGTGTGGGGTCCAACAATAGTACTCGGCCCAATATCGCGGGGCACCAACTAAGGAGGCTAGACCATACCCTTAGCCATACTACCTGACTACCAAGGTACTAGAGAGTATCTTCCCGAGTGTATTTCTTGGTGGCACTATGGCAGTCATTCGATTGATCGATTTATTTATGGAGGGCTTCAGGAGATCTAGGTCGATCCATACACAGGTGTTTTCTTATGCTCTACCACTCGAAGGGGTACCAGCAAGGGTTACAAGGGTGGAAACTAGATGTGGTATTAAGTACCACTTGTATCTCATGCATGTGTGAATCCCCGACCATGGGTTTATGCGCATAACGACAGATCTTTGTAGCTTAAATATGTTGGAATACGTATCTACCCTGAAAAAAATTAACCCACAATTTTATGCCGCGGAAGGTGCTCTGATACCACTTGTAATATTCCAAATATAAATAGTATGCATAACATAAATAATTATCTATAAATGGAAAATAAACAATGATATGAACAGAACAACACCACAATAATACCAAAATTATACCAGAATAACACCAGAAAGAGCATTTTGATTACTAAGAGCAATGTTCGCTTTCCTCTTTGAGGGGGAAACCTCTAATAGAGAAAAGCTCTATTACAATAATATTCAAGAAAAAACTTCTCATACCCTCTATTCTTATTTATACTAAATCTATCTATCCAAAAGAACAATCTAGAGGAAGGTCCTTCTAGAAGCGGAAGCTTCTATTAGGTCTTCTTACATTTGACTTATTCCTCCTTATTTCTAGGCCTTATTAATATTGACCTTTATTACATGGAAATATATTATTCTATCCACTTGAGGGGTTAGGTAGGTTAGGTCCCTAATAGATACCTCCCTAGATGCTCGTTCTTGAACATGCTTTAAGATGAAAAGGACAAGAGAAAATTGATTGCTATGACACAATATATTTAGAATAGTCCACTAGGTGGCAATAACCATCCATGGTTGGGTTTTCCTGCTCACCCTAGCTGCCACATGAAAAATTACACAATTATGTGAAGGACCCTCATACTTGCAATCAAATCCCTAACTCCTCTAATCTCCAACATAAGTAATTATATGAATTATTTTGTAGTAAAAATATTATATTAGAGAGAATTATAGGCTAGAATGAAAAATAATTAAATTGATAAAAGCATGGTTCTTGGTTGGTGTAACAAATTATAATAATGGAGATCCTTATGAATCTGAAGCAATGCTATGGCTGAAAATCTACATTCTAGAAATGAAAAGATAAAGTCTTATGGACACACAAATCTAGTGACTCTAGATATTGCAAAGACAAGTTTGAGAGTGGAATTACAAAGCTACAGAGAGTTGAATTACAGAGTTTCAAAGTAGACAATGAAAGGTTTATTAAATTTCAAGAGGGACATAACCAATTGAATGCTACCATACTCCAAATCTTGATAGATATACCAAATAAAATATATCATGGGCAGATCTCAAATAATTTTGGTGGAAACAAGAACAATTCAAGAAATAGTTCTTTCAAGACGTCCCATAGCACAAGAAAGACCTCCATAGATGGTATATATACACCACTATAATCCTCTATTAGTGAGTCCTCTGCCTCTAAAGACTCCTTGACTAATTCAAGATCTTATTTTTTTATGCATAAGAGGAAGATTCCTTTTAGAGACAACTTACATGGATAATTTCAAAAGGAAAAACCCCCTACATTTGATGGTGAAGTAAAATATAGACAAGAAGATGAGGCTTGGCTCCTTGGGTTGAAGAAATATTTCCAAGTCTGTGATTATTCTGAAAACATAAAGGATAAAGTGGCCATATTCAATCTAAATGGTAGAGCTTCAATTGGTGGGAGCATCTTAGGCAAGTTAAGAAAATCAATGAGCAAAATATTATCTAAAAATAGTTCAAGAATCACTTCTAGCAAAAGTATCTTTCTAATAGATACTATGATGGAAAAATCAAAAAATTCTATGAGATAAAATTAGGCCAAATAACCATGGATGTGTATGAAAATAAATTATTATAGATGTTTAGCCATGTTAGGTACATCAGATATGAAAATGTAAAGATCCAACATTTCTTAAGTGGATTACCTCAGTGTTATAAAAACAGAGTTGAGTTTGATGAACCTCAAACTCTAGATGAGGCCATTAGAAAGGATAAGTATTGTTATGATTAGAATAAAAATAAGACAGGACTCCACAAGACATGGAAGGAAAAGGAGAATATTAAACAATGAAAGAAAGGGTTCAAGCTTTCCCATTATAAAATCAGCAAAATCAGCCAACTGAAAACAAGGCTAAACCAATTGAGTAGGTAAGAAAGAAGCCAAGGGATCCTATCCAATTTTGGGGATGTGGGCAAGATCATTTTCTCACAAAATTTCCACATCGATAGGAGAATTCTAGAAATTTTCACAACATTGAAGAGGCTACAATTGTTGATGATGTAGCAAGGATTTTTCTTAGGATATATGTTGCATTGGAGTACCTTGAAGTACATCACCAATTATCCATGGTTAAAGTTGAAGGTAAGATTATTAAGAAATCTATTTCCATTTTAATTGATTCAGTATATAGTCACATTTATGTTCCCCTAAAAAATTTTAAACTTGTGCTCTAAAGAGATGCAAGCATAGTAAGTCATGGTTAGTTCAGTCAGCCATTAGAACCAAGAGAAAATGTAGTGAAATGGTGGAGAGATGTCCATTAGAACTGAAAGGAATTTTCACATGGGAAAACTTAAATGTTTTTCCACTTGGTTCTTATGATGTCCTCATTGGTATGGATTGTTTGGTTGTTATATTCTTTGTAGTGAAATAACTATCAATCGATTGGCTAGTCAAGGTGAATCGATTGGCTAGTCAAGGTGAATCGATTGGGTGAATATTTGACTGGACTGATAATTCAAGTTGATGGTTAAGTCGAGGTTGAAGTGATCAATCAGTAAAGTTGAAGGTTGAAGTGGTCAACTGGGAATATTGAAAGTTCAACCGACAGGAGGTCAATTGGCAGTCAATTGAAGATCAACTAGAGGTCGATCAGGTAGTCAATTGGTAACTAATTGGTAGTTAACTGTAACAAAATACCGAGATTTACGAGATTGCATCCAATCTTCTGTGTGGATTTGTAACCATTTTTGGGAATGATGATTTAGAGTTTTTCATTCTAAAAATCCTATAAATAAGATGTGTTGTAATTTTAATAAGTTGATGTCTGCATTGATGTTGTTGGTCATGTAGATGCAATTCAAATTGGTTACAAGGTTGTTCTTGTGTAAAGAAAGAGAGTATAATGGTGATTGTGTCTTAAGTGTTGACCAAGGTTATTTATGTAACTATTTATTCTATAAATTAATAAGACAACAAGAGATCAAGATGCTTAAGGAATGTTGTTTTTCCTGGTTAAAGGTTTCCAGGGTAAAATATCTTTGTACTATGTGTGTTTGTCATTTATTTTATTCTTGAATATGTCTTCTCTTTATTGGTTAGTTTAGTGTGAGGATTACTTTTATCTGCATTTTGTATCAGAGTGTATCCATTGCTCTATACAAGTCATATCAAAGCATTAAGAAGATATTGGATCTGAGCTAAACCTAGGTCCAATGGAAGTTGTAAGTCAGTGATCTTTAAAGTTGTGCTTGAAAATATGGCAAGCAGTTCAAGGATAGAGATTGAAAAATTCAATGGCTATAATTTTGATATTTAGAAGCTTAAGATGGAAGATCTCCTTGTAAATCGAGAAAAATAGGAGTTTGTAAGCCCTAGAACCATTCCAATGAATATGTCGAGGGAATAATGGGAGAAACTCAAGAGAAGAGAAAGGTGTATGATTCAACTTTGTCTTGTAAATTCAGTGTTTCTAAATGTCTTAGGTGAATACTCTACAAAGAAATTGTGGGACAAGTTGGGAATCTTGTACCAGTCAAAATCCCTGGTAAACAAGTTGTTCCTTCATAATAAAATGTATCTTATGAGTATGAGTGATGGGAGCTCGGTAATAGGGCATGTGAATGCATTCAATACTGTAATAATTTAGTTACTGTCTATGGATACTAAAATCATTGAGGAGGAGAAATGTATTATCATATTTTGTTCTTTTCCAGACTCCTTAGATAGCTTAGTCATGGCTATAGGGAGTAATTCAACCACATTAACTCTTGAAGATGTGGTTGCATCTCTATTGTCAAAATAAATGAAATTAAATAACATGGAATGATCGACCAAGGATGCCTTGATGGTGAAAGGTCAATTGGTCGACAGAGATAAAGGAAAATTATCTGATAGAAAGTATAAGTCAAAGAGTAGATCTAAATCCTCGGTTCAGTAGACAAGAAGATGTTGGAAATGTGATAAATATGGAAACTACAAGAGAGACTGTAATTTGAAAGCAACTAAGATCATTCCAGGATCCGATGAGAAGCAGTTGATTGAGAGAAACCCTACTTTGGATAAAGGAGGTGATGTCTATTTGGCATCGACCAGTAAAAATTTGGATCATGATGTTTGGTTGATCAACGCAGGTGCATCCTTTCACCTCATAGAGAATGGTTCTGTGAATATGAGAGATATGAAGGGGGATATTTATTCTTAGAGGATGACTCGAAAACAAAAATTGTTGGATGAGGAAGAGTCTGACTGACGCTATAATGTGGGAGGAGCGGGACCCTTCCAGGTGTAATACATGTTCCGGTTTTGGAAAGAAATATGATATTTGTCATCAAAATGAGTGATTCATATGTGCAAACTTTATTTCATAAGGATATGTGAAAAATTATCAGGGGAGCGACTGATCTATAAATGGTGGGCCTATGTCTTGACCATATCGTCAACATAGATCTTTGCATAAATAAATATAATTCTCGTTATATTTTAAGGTACACACTCTTCATCAAGAGAAGTGTGAGGAAATGGTACAAAAACACTAGTAAATAATTTCTATAAGCTTATTTCCCTTTTTCCAAGAATTAATGAAATTATATATAAGATAAGAAAATGATTATACAGTAAACTAATATTGTTACATGTCACAAGAAACTCATCCTCCCTCAAATTGTTGTGTATATGACTAGGATAAATGAATCTGTTGCATGTTAGATGTTGGGTGAGTCAATAAATGAACCCAATCGTTCCCAATTATAGGGAAATCAATGCCAAGGTTTGTGCATACAATTAAAGGAACAACAAAAAACCACCCAATGATGTGTCAGCATACCAAGCGATATTTTAAAGGTGAATTTATTCAATTTCAAAAGGGATCATCTATGGGAATGGGTTCTTCATTTCTCATAAACACAGAAATGTCTCTCACTAAAACAAGCAGGTAATAGAGAAATCACACACACCAGATTCACAGCAGTGGTTAAATGCACCATAATTAACAAAGATTTATTTTTTCTCAGGAAGTTATTTAAAAATGGTGAGCTATGCATTCTCATAAATCCCATGTATTTTTACTCACTAAGAAAATGCAGATGGCCATGTCTTCTTGACTCCTTCATCCATCGATCTTCAAGTAGGCTACACTCTTCAAGCTCTAATCTCTACAAACTTCCCAAGTTCTCTTTATCTCCCTTCATTTCCCTCTTCTCTACAACCTTAATTATTTTAATGTGTTACCTTTAGAAGGCCAACCATCACATGGTTCTTTTTCACTTCCAATTTCTCCAAAAAAGACAAAATGAAATGAAAAAAAAATTAGAAGTTTATTACAATTTTACAAAATAATTTAGGCAAGGATCCAATTTGGATCATACCTTCCCATTTTCAAGATTTTGGTCCCCAAAATCTTCAAAACCTTCAATTTTATTCTTCTCCTATCATCAAGTAGGCTCCAAAAAATCTCAAATAAAGGATGCATCCGCCATAGGATGGAAGATAAGAGTTAAGTAGGTGTTACCTTTGGCAAAACCCTATTGTCCTTCTCATGGTTGTAGATGACTTTCACTGCTGCAATAGGTCATTGAAAAACCACTACTCCTTGGGCTGAAAGTTCCAACAACTCTTATTTCCCCTTGAACTTGACTCTCCAATATTTCTTGTTGGTTGTCCACTTCTTGGAATGGATTTCTAGGTAAATCCTCCAACATCTGGCCTCCCAATGTCTAGTCAATTTGCAGTATTGGAAATATTTCTTGCATGGGATGCTTGGCATTTTAGAGTGCCAAAAATCACTAGCCTTAGGACTCTTTTTCTTCCAATATAAACAAACTAAGACATACCTTTTAGGTCTTTGATGATGCTTGCTATATTGGTTTCTTGGTCCCCGAATTATTGGAGCGAATATGGATGGTAGAATCAACTCTTTGTTTCCCTCTTCCAAGCTTCTATAATCATATTTGAGTGGCTTCCTACACATGGATTTTTTTTTGGTTCCTCTTGACTTAGTGAAACTGGTTTGAGTTTCACTTGTGTTGGCTTCTTGTCCATTGAATCCTAGGCTTTCATGCTTGGGCCTTTATTGAGCTACAATGGGAATCAAAATCTCTTGACCTTCCTTGCCTATCCCTTGGCCATCATAGCCCATTTTCCTCATGAGCTTGGAACCAATTCCTCTAATGTGCTTCTCAAAGTCACCAAGGGTATTGGAAGGTCATTTTACCATGTTTTGCTCTATCATGGTACTAGCTTCGATAGTGGAAATGGAAGGATCTTGGTTGGTCTCTTGGACAATTGCTTATAGCTTCTTCAAGGCCTCTTACTTTGTTTCCAAGTCATGGTATAGGTGAACAGTGACCTCAATGAACCTATCCTCTCTACAATTATCTAGCTCAATGAATTTCTCCCCCAACTACAAGATATGCAATATATTCTTGTCTAATTCTTCCCTCATGGTGATGAAGGGGTCATGTTGCTTTGCAATCTCTTTCTTTAGCTCATCTGCTCTTTGTTTCCAATACTGGATTTTATCTTGAATATGCCTATTGAAGTCTTAAAATCTTCTAGCTTCTCCATGTTAAATTCTTTTCCCATGGAAACTTCTTCAAGGTCCTTGACAAACCTTCTCTAATATTATCTAATTCATAAGCAGTGGGCCTATGTCCTAACCATTTCATCAACATAGATCTTTTTGGAATTAAATCTAATTCTCATTATATTTTAAGACACAGACACTCTTCATCAAGAGAAGTGTGAGGAAATGGTACAAAAACCCTAGTAACTAATTTTTATAAGCTTATTTCCCTTTTTCCAAGCATTAATGAAATTGTATATAAGATAAATAAATGATTATACAGTAAACTAAGATTGCTATAGGTCCCAAGAAACTCAACCTCCCTCAAATCGTTGTGTATAAGAATGGGATAAAAGAATATGTTGTGTGTTATATGCTAGGTGATTCTATAAATGAACCCAGATGTTCCCAATTATAGGGAAATCAATGTTGAGGTATGTGCATACAATCAAAGGAAAAATAAAAAAACACCCAACATTGTGCCAGCATACCAAGCGATTGTTTAAAGGTGAATTTATTCAATTGAAAAATGGATCATCTGTGAGCATGGGTTCTTCATTTCTCATAAACACATAAATTACTCTCACTAAAACAAACAGGTAATAGAGAAATCACACGCAACAGATTCACAACAGTCGTTAAATGCACCATAATTAGCATAGATTTATTTTTTCTCAGGAAGTTCTTTACAAATGGTGAGCTATGCACGCTCATAAATCTCATGCATTGTTACTCACTTATAAAATTCATATGGCCATGGCTCAGAGATACATTTTCTCATCGTGGGAAGGCTACTTGACTCCTTCATCCACCAATCTTCAAGTAGGATAAACTCTTTGATCTCTCATCTCTGCAAACTAGCCAAGTTCACCTTGTCTCCCTTTATTTCCCTCTTCTATACAACCTTCATTATTTTAATGTGTTTCCTTTGGTAGGAAAATCGTCACATGTTTCGTTTCCACTTACAATTTTTCCAAAAAAGAAAAAATGAAATGAAAAAAAATAATTACAATTTTATTACAATTTTACAAAATAATTTAGGCAAGGATCTAATTCAGATCAACAATGGTCTTAATGAAAGGAGTTTGTATTGGAACCCTATACAATTTGTTAGGGAGTGTCAACTTGACTGGATGAAATTTTGTTTCTAAGGTTGAATTGGTTGAGACTTGACTTGACTTGACTCAGTCGACACAAACTAACTCTATTATTCTTCGTAAAGTCAACCCGACCATGTTATGGCACCAAAGAATGGGAAACGTTGGCTAAAAGGGTATTTGATATATGCACAACAAAGATATGGTTGAAGGCTTTACTAATTGTCATTTTGAAGTCAATTATTGTCAACATTGCATATATGGAAAACAAAATTGAGTTAGATCCCCATCTAGATCAACAAGGGAAAAAGGGATTATAAAATTCATACATGGTGACATGTTTGGGCCTGTACCGGTTCCTTCATGAGGAGGATCTCTATATTATGTTTCCTTCATAGATTATTTTTCCAAGAAAGCATGGATATATTTCCTAAGGAATAAATCATTGGTTTTCGAGAAATTCAAAGAGTTTAAATCTCTTGTGGAAAACCAGACAAATAAGAAGATCAAGGTGTTGAGAACTGACAATGTAGGTGAATTATGTGGAAAGGATTTTGAGTAGTTTTGCAAGAAATGTGTCACAGTACACCAAAATAATAAAACATATATCCCATAGAAAAATGGAGTTGTTGAAATAATGAACAAGACATTAATAGATAAGGCAAGGAGCATGCTCATTGTATTATGGTCTTAACCTCCCTAACCCCTCAAGTAGATAAAATAATATGTTTTTTATGTGATAAAGGTTGACATTAGTAAATAAGGCCTATGTAATAATGTGAACTTGTCTAATGTAAGAATACTTAATAGAAGGTTCTTCTTATAGAAAGATATTCCTCTATAATGTTCTCCAGAAGATAGAAATAGTATAAATAGAAGTAGAAAGCATGGGGAAAAAAATTCTTGAGAATCATTTTGTACTTGAGATCTACTCTGTTGGAGGTTTCCCCCTCAAAGAGGCAAGTGAACATGGCTAACAAGATAATAAAGTTATCACCTTTTGGATCAGTTGTGTAATTTTTCTCTCTATTTTTCTCTTGTTGCTAACTATTGTGATAAAAATCGTGTTTGTTCTCTATAAAATTATATTTTGGTACCTCACAAGTGGTATCAGAGCACTTTCCTCTGCATATTTTTGGACAATTTTTTTCAGGCTAGAGACATGTACTATCGGCATCTTTAAAGCACAGTGATTTTTCATTCGATGGGTAAAACTATGGTTGGGGAAGAATGCCACATGGGAGTCGACTACCATTTTGCAAGAATTTCTCCATATCAAGCCTTGAGGACAAGGTTTGTTTTCAAGGGGAGGGCATGTTAGGGTCCTAACCTCCATAACCCCTCAAGTAGATATAATAACATGTTTTTCTATGTAATAAAGACCAACATTAATAAATAAGGCTTATGTAATAATGTGAATATGTCTAATGTAAGAATACTTAATCAAAGGTTCCACTTCTAGAAATACCTTCATCTAGAATGTTCTATAGAAGATAGAAATAATATAAATAAGAGTAGAAAGCATGGAAAAAAAAATCTTGAGAATCATTTTGCACTTGAGCTCTGCTCTGCTAGTGGTTTCCCCCTTGAAGAGGCAAGTGAACTTGGCTAACGAGATAATAAAGGTATTATATTTTGGATCAATTGTGCCATTGTGATCTCTATTTTTATTTTTTTGCTAACTATTGTGATAAAAATTGTATTTTTGCTTTGTGGTGATGGGTTCACATAGGAATTCTTGGTAGAGACAATCGACAATGCAAAATATTTGGTAAATAAGTCTCCTTCATCAGTGCAAGTTGACTCAACCCCACATGAGGTATGTTTTGGTAAGAAGCTTTCACTTTCACATCTCAAAGTTTTTGGTTGTGATGCTTTCGTGCATGTTCCCAAGGAGAAGAGGGACAAGTTGGAAAATAATGTATTCAAGTGTATTTTCATTTCCTACAAGGATGGAATGAAAGGATATAAGCTATGGGATCCACTTTTGAGGAAAAATGTTTATAGTTGAGATGTGGTTGATCCGGATTTATGTAGGAACACAATGAAATACAGAAATACACATAAATGTAGAGATGCAGCGGAAATAAGACTTCATTTCATTAATAACAAATGACTGAAATATGCTTACAG
>JZKD02S2133081.1:341221-357332 GCA_000966675.3 Picea glauca
ATATTACATTAGTAATTTTATTTTATTTATGTCGGCTTTATTCCATTAGTTGTAATTATACCTCCTAGTCTCCTATATATACCAAGGATACATTTTCATTTGGAATCATCTTGTAATTGTACATTATTGTGGGCATATGGAGGTTGCCGCCTCGAAGAGGCTTATTATCTAAATTTCTCTCTTTTTCAAGGCATTGAGTACTTATTCTGAGGTTTTTCTATGCTATATTGATATTTGGTTCTTAACATTACTTTAATGAAAGTTAATTTTGCAGTAGGGGAAAAAATCTCACCGAAATTGACTCCCTCGACTTGGGAATACCCTTTCGCTACTAGTCGAGATTTAATTTTATCGACTTGACCTTTGCGTTCAAATTTTTCTTGAACACTCACTACCGAAAGTTTTCCTTCCATTAGGTATTTCTACGAGATCCCACGTCTCATTCTTGTTCACGGATTTTATTTCTTCGATGAAGACCTCCTTTCAAAGTTTACCCTACTACTTAGTAGCACATTAAACATTTCTAACCCTTGATTTATTTATATTTATATATAACATTATCAATAATGATAATCCTATTAAATTCACTTTTCCTTAATCTAGTAATTCCACTAAATCTTAAATAATATACAATCATTTAGAAATATTAATAATTAATATAATAAAATGAAACTCAATCTAAATCTATCCTAGACCTCTATACAGATATAGATATTTATCAACACTTAAAATCAATTATGATATATTATTAATTATTACTAATTATCTTTAATAGATTTACATCTTAAATATAAATTAGAATTTAGAACAAAATACTAATAATTAATATAATAAAATTAAACTCATTCTAACCCTAGATTTTTAATTATATATTTATATTGATTTAAAACACCATTAAACAAACTATTATATTTTAACCACACACACACACACACACACACACACACACACACACACACATGCACTATTATCAACACTAAGAATTAGTTACGATATATTATTATTATTAATTAATTTGTTTTTAATTTTTATTTAGCTCTGCAAATATGTTTATAGATAGCCGACCTAGTTATCTTATATTGTCTTGCATATATACTATTAATGGATTAATATCAACAAGCTTTCTAATTGATGATTAGTCTTGATGATGAATCCCGATTCGGATTCGAAACGTCGATGACAAAATGACACCAACTGTGGATTCTTCATCAAATAACTTCGAAAGTTTACCCTTTGTCGAGTCGACTGCCTCCCTGACTGACTTGTGCTCCTCATGTTAAAATTATGCTTATATTTGGAGGGGGGGGGGTGAATTAGTATAAGATACCTTTTACTTTAATTAAACATTAATCAATCATTCATTAACTTTAAAACAATAACTGCATGTAAACTTAAATCACAGTACACATAGTTTAACTTGGAAACCCTTATGGGAGAAAACCAAAAAAACTTATTTTTATAAATGTTTGTAGGCACCAACTTACTATTACAAAGCTTGTAGGAACCAACCTACTAGAGACACAAATATCCTTAGTAGTGAACCAACTCAACAAGATATTGTGTAGGAACCAACCTACTGGAGACAACAATCTCTTTAGCTAAGCACCATCTCAACAAGATATTGTGTAGGCACCAACCTACTAGAGACACCAATCTCCTTAGTTGAACACCAACTTAGTAAAATATTGGGTAAGAACTAGCCTAATGGAAACACCAATCTCCTCAGTTGAGCACCAACTCAGTAAGACCTGTATAGGCATCAATCTAAGATATTCATACACATAGTACTAGTGACTTCACTTGCATGCTTCATACTTCATGTATTTCATAACATCATCATACCCTTAACTTTCAAGCTCCAACACCTCTCTTTGCTTCATACCTCAAACATAGATTCAAACCCTAGTCATATTTATTCTTCATGCTCTAATTAACCTCATAGCATCATTCCCAAAAAATAATTTCAAACTGCAACATCACAACCTCAAAACAACACACTTTGCACCATCATAGACCTCAATCCTCATAACACACCTTAAAAATTCAAAAAATATTCCTCTTGTACACCTTTAGACCCCAAGAATACTCTCCATCTTCTCTTGCACACCTCATACTTGATATTATTGCTTGGATTCTCTTCAAATGCACAAATCTATCCTGCATTTATAGTGTTTCTGTGCTCACTTTTAGGGCCAACCTGTAAAGATTGGTTGGGTCGACCTGAAGTTTCTGGTTGAGTTGTTTAACAAAAAAAATCATATCTCCTCATTCCTAATAAGTTAGAGGGAGTGCCATATACCATTGGAAAGATATCTAAATAATATTTCCAACCATATAGCCTATGATCCCATTAGAGCTAGGTATTTAGAGTAAAAATGCCTTCAAAGACAGGGTATCCAAATTGAGCATCAAAAATCCAAAAAAAATATTTCCAACAATCTCCATCTTACAATATTTATTATGGATATATATAGTCTCCCCTTGTCTTTGAAATCAATGACAACAATATTTACAACAATCTCTCCCTTTGTCATTGATGGTAACCCTTAGTCATTTTTCATACTCCCCATGTTTGCAACTTTCCTTGTGTCTACAATTCTTCCTCTATCTAGAACTTATCCCCCTTTGGCATCAATGGAAAAGGGCCACTCCCCATGAGCTTGTGCTTCCCTTCACTGATGAGATGAGAGGGATATCACTCCCATACAACATTTTTCTTCTTTGACTTCATCAATAACATATACATTGCCTAGGGTTCTGTTTGCATTTTCCACTAATATTCCTGAAATTGTTTTCCTTATCTCACATCCTTAAGAATGAAATGTGAGGTTGTAACCTTGATCACACTTTTTGTTAGGTAATGGAACTATTATAATAAGAAGAAAACAAAAATACTACAACAAATACTAGTGGAACAAGAAAATGTAGAGAACCAAAACACCAAAGATGATACCTTTATTGATAGAAAGCAATGTTCATTTGAATCTTCGAGGGGGAAACCTCCAACATAACAATGCTCTATTACAATAATTCTCAAGACAATGTTTTTTCATGCCTCCTACTCTTATTTATACCGATTCTATCTTCTAAAGAACATTCTAGAGGAAGATCTTTCTAGAAACATACATTTCTATTAGGTCTTCTTACATTGACTTATTCACATTTATTAAATAATCCTTATTAACTACTATCGGCCTTTATTAGAGGAAAATAAATTATTCTATATACGTGAGGGATTAGGGAGGTTAGGTTCCTAACATTCCCTCCCCTTTGAAGAACAACCTTTTCCTCAAGGCTTGAGATGAAGAAATTGTTGCAGAATGGTGGTCGGGTCCCAGGTGACATCTTCTGGAGTTGTATCTTTTCACTGAAATAACACTTCCTTGATGGTTCGTTGATGGAGACAATGCTCTCATTGGTTCAAGACTTCCTATTGCTACAACCAAATGGAACCTTCTCCATCCAAATCAAAGAGACTAGTTTAATTTTGACATTTATTTCCAATCATTTTTTTAAGCATGAGACATGAAAAATAAGATGGAGCTTAGAATGATTGGGCATAGATAACTGGTAGGCCACGGGCCCCACTCACTTGAGAATTTTATAAGGACCATAAAATTTGGGAGAAATTTTTTGACATTGTTCATCTTTGAGTGAAGTCTGCTTATAAGGTTGTAGATGAAGAAGCAACTGTCCCCCTTCAACAAATTGACGTTCAGAATGACCTTGATCTGCTTGTTGCTTCATGTGATTCTCATCCATGACCAAATTTTCTTTGAGAGTACGAAGAATGGCTGCTCGGACTGTGAGAGCGTTTTCAAATTCCTGAACCTTGGTTGACATGTATGAGAGAACCAATGATGGATTTTTCCCATACACTGCTTCAAAAGGAGTCATGCAAGTAACAATATGGTAAGATGTGTTTTACCACCATTTAATGAGAGGTAACCACTGAACCCATTGATTTTTTTGGTCAGATGCAAAACACCTCAAATATGTTTCCAAACACTTGTGGACAACTTCAGTTTGGCCATCAGTATGGGGATGATAGGTGGCACTGAGATACAATTGGGTTCTCTGGAGCTTAAACAATTCTTGCCAAAAATTGTTGGTGAAAGTTGGATATCGGTCAGAGACAATAGAATGAGGCATGGCATGAAGTTTGAATATATTATCCATAAAAAAATGAGCCATTGTGGATGCGGAGAATGGGTGTTGAAGAGCACAAAATTGAGCATATTTGGAAAGACGATCAACTACCACCATGATGACGGACTTATTTCTCAATTTAGGGAGACCAACAATGAAATCCATAGAAATATCCCTCTGAATAGTGGGGGGAATTGGAAGTGGTTGGAACATGCCTAGAGATTTTAATATTTCTCCCTTATTGCATTGGCATGTATCACATTCAACCAAAAAGGTGTGGACGTCTTGTTTCATACCATCCCCCAAAAAAGAACATTTTACTTGTTCATAGGTTTTGGTAAACCATGAATGCCTAGCTGTGGGTGAAGCATGAAGCTCAGAAAACACCGTGTATTTAAGTTGTGACTATTTTCTTAAACATAGATGAAATTTGTATAAAATCTCTTCATTTTTCTAATATTACCCTCGAGAGGTTTTAGAATGGTGTTTCAATTGATGGATCAGGCGAGAAATCTTGGGGTCATGCAACCATTCTTAGAGAGAATCTTGGAGCCAATTTGGTACAATGAAGGAGAAGGAAAAGATGGACCCTTATTATTCATACTTCCTGGAAAGAGAATCATCAACCACATTTTCTTTTCCCTTCTTGTAAATTATCTCATAATCATATCCAAATATCTTGGTCACCCATTTTTGTTGCTCCAAGGATGAAATTCGTCGTTCTAGAAAACACTTGAGGCTTTGATGGTTAGTTTTAATTTGGAATCATTTCCCCAATAGATAAGGATGCTAGAGATCCACATCATGCAGAATAACCACCATTTTTTTTGCATAGATTCATCATCCCAAATGTCACTCCAAGAGTTGTTTGCTAGTGAAAGCCAAAGGCTTGCCATCTTGCATGAGGACTGCCCAAATTCCTTTCCTTAAAGCATCACATTCCAAGAAAAAATTCTTGGTGAAATCTAAAAGTGCTAGAACAAGAGTCATGCACATAGCCTCTTTCAAGGCATGAAAGGATTGATCATCAACTGAAGTCCAAGTGAAAGCATTTTTTTAAGGAGAGTAGTGAGAGGTTCTACAATTTTTCCATAAATCGAGCAAACTTGTGAGAATAGCTCGTTAAACCCAGAAAACCATGCAATCTCGTAAGAATTTTAAGGAGAGACCAATCCTTCATAGCTTCGATTTTCTTAGGATCCACCCATGCGCCATCCTTGCCAACAATATGACCCAAGTATTCCACTTCCGAGGATAAAAAGGAACATTTAGACTATTTGAGGAAAAAATGGTGTTGAGAGAGTAGACAGAGAACTTGATCCAGATGGGATAGATAGGCTTGCCAAGACTACTATAGATGAGAATATCATTAAAGAAAACTAAGACAAAATGACAGAGGAAAGGGAGAAAGACATGACTCATGAGACTCTAGAAAGTGGAGGGAGCATTACATAGGCCAAAGAGCATGACCAAGAACTCATAGTGACACTCACGAGTTCAAAATGAAATCTTGGGAATGTCTTCCTCTTTCATACGCATCTAATGGTAGCCAAAACAAAGTTCAAGTTTAGTAAAGTTCATCCAAAAGGTCATCAATGACAGGAATGAAAATTTTGTCTTTGATGGTAAGTTTATTGAGGGCGTGAAATTCTTGACACATGTGCCAAGTTCCTTCTTTCTCGAGTACCATGACCAAAAGAGAAGAATAGGGGCTGATACTAGGATGGATAACACTCTCTTTGAGTAATTCTTGAACAATTTTCTCAATTTCATTCTTCTGGGAAAATGGACAATGATAAGGGTGAACATTGGGAGGAAGGATACTCTAGAATAGAGGAATGGAATGATCATGAACACCATGGGAATCAGGAAGTCCATGGGAAGTGGAAAAAACAACTTGGTGATAGGAGAGGATATATTGGAGGTCAGGATGCACATATGGTATCTTAACTGCTTGAATGGAACGAAGTCGATAAATAATGATCGAATGACCTTTATCCTGCTGTGATGCCTTGGAACTTATATTGATGTCCCTCCTGTTGGAATTGCATGGTTAATTCCTTAAAATCCACGAGTATCAGGACCAAAGTGCGTAACCATTCAACATTGAGCACAATATCACAACCACCCATGTCGATAGAAAACATAAGAGATTTTAGTCGGTACCGACCAATTTGCAGGCACACATTTTCACAACACCCACCACATTTCATGGAACCACCATTTGAAATCATGATTTGAAAATTTTCGACGACACAAATATATAAATTGATTTGGTGGGAAATGCAATGATGAATAAAATTATGGCTGCTGCCACTGCCAACAAGGATTACGACTTTCCTATGCTTGATGTAGCCAATTAGCTTGAGGGTTTGGGGAGTAGAGAAGCCAGTGAGGGCATGAAACAGAATCAATGGTTTAACTTCCGGGGGATCAATGTGTGGAGTAGTATCATCTATGGGGTAGATCTTCCACAGGGGAAGATTTAGCCTCCTTGTCAACAACATCCTTAGAAATGGCCATAAAAAGATTTTGTTTGTTACACTTATTCTTGGGAAAATATTTTTCATCAAAATTATAGCAAAGACCCTTGAGTTGGCATTCTTCCATTTCTTCCCGAGTTAATTTCTATCTCTTAAGAGTGGTGGCCTGAGGGGAAATATTGATAGATAGAGGGTAGGGAAGAAAAGAGGGTTTTTGGTTTTGGGAAAATACAACCTTTTGTGCTTATTTATCCCATTTAGTAGCTTCCAACCAAGTCTGGGGGCGAGCCAGGAGGACTTGGAATATTATTTCATTCTTTATTTCACTAATAAAACATTTGCTAAAGAAGGAATCTGTCATGCCCTCCATTCTAAAATCCAAGTCCTCAAAGACATTTATAAGGTCTTCCACTGTGCCATACTGTTTCAACTTGGTAAAACAACCTAAATAATGGGTGTCGATGTCAAATAATTCATAAAGCTCTACAAAAAATTGGGTCCAAGCAACATACCCTTGGAGTGCATTTTTATGCCATTGCCACCATTGCCAGTGTTTAGTATCTAGATAGAGAAAAACATAATGAAGTTTTTCCAACCCATCAATAATGCCATGCAAAGAAAAATAATGCTCCATTTGGGTGACCCAACATGTGGGATTAGAGCCATCAAATTTATTGACCTCAACTCGGGGAATATGGGGGTCACAAGGAAAGGGGTTGGAATGAAAGGCCATTGTATGGGAGGAGTCAACACCATCTACTTGGGAGAGTTGTTCAAGGAAGGGGGTGTCCTGGGATTGCTTCAATATCTGGTGAAGAGTGGCATTAAGGGTGTCAAATTTTCTCTCTAATTGTTCAAATCGACTGTCAACTTTAGAAAATTGGGTCACAGCGTTGGAAAATTAGGTTTGGAGTCGGTCCTCAAAATGGTCAAACTAGTCCTTGTTCTTGCTAATTTCATCTTGCAGTTCTTGGGTACGAGTAGTGTCCATGTGGAAAGGCAGGGTGCCTGGAATGGGGAGTAGGTCCACTAAAGAAAGGAAGATAGGTGATATGTATCAATGCGATCAGGGTGACAAGGGAAAGCCAATGGGATAAGTGTGAAATAAGGGTGTCGAGAAGAGTGGGTGGGACCACAAATAAAAAAAGGGTGAGAAGTGATAGATACCATGATGATGATCAGATAAAAAAGGGGAATCCAATCATATAGGTCACAAATAAGGGTGTCGGGAAGGGGGTTAGGTCCACAGAAAAAAATATTAAAAATGATAGGTACCATGATGATCAAGGAGAAGAGAAAAATACAATGGGATAGGTCCCAAATAAGGGTCCCTATAGGTCCTACAGAGTTGACGAAGTGCCTAAACTATTAATAGGAAAATTTCTATAGAAATTTTGCAACCAAAATGTAGGGGGAAGGGTTGCGTGGTAATATATCTTGTTTGTTCCTTTGTGGTTCTATGTCTTTTCCAAGGGTTAGGGTTTTTAGGGTTCCTACAGACAAGGGTTTTCCCTATGTTATAGCTCTCTGATATACAGTGCAGGGTTGAACAATAACACTCGACCCAATATCTCAGGGAACCAACTAGGGAGGCTCGAATGTAACCTTAGCTATACTACTCGATTACCCAAGTACTGGAGAGTATCTTCCCAAGTGCATTTCTTGGTGTCACTGTAACAATCAAGCGGTTGATCGAATGATCTAGAGCTGGTTTCAGGAGATCCATGGGACTCTTGCTATACCTGATGGTAGGTGGGAGTGATGGCTATGTACATGTTATTTCTAATGCGATACTACTTGATGAGTACCAACAAAGGTTACAAAGGTTTCCAACAAGGTGAACGGTTTGTTTCGAAGTAACCTTGTGAAACCATCTGTATTTCCTGCGTGTAGTCTTCCCCACCACAGTTTTACTCATTGAGCGACAATCTTTGTGCTTTAAAGATGCCGAAAATACACATCTCTACCTCGAAAAAATTTCCCATAGTTTTTGCAGAGGAACGTGCTCTAATATCACTTGTTAGGTACCATATATATTATAATAAGCAGAAAATAGAAGTACTGCAACAAATACCAGCGGAACAACAAAATGTAGAGAACCAAAACACCAAATATGATACCTTTGTTTATATAAAACAATGTTCACTTGCCTCTTTGAGGGGGAAACCTCCAGCAGAGAAATTCTCTATTACAATAATTCTCAAGACAAAGCTTTCTCATGCCTCCTACTCTTATTTATACTAATTCTATCTTCTAAAGAAAATTCTAGAGGAAGACTTTTCTAGAAGCAGAAGCTTCTATTAGGTATTCTTACATTGACTTGTTCACATTTATTAAATAGGCCTTAATTACCACTGTCGACCTTTATTACTTGGAAAATATATTATTCTATATATGTGAGGGGTTAGGGAGGTTAGGTCCCTAACACATTTGATTGAAACTTAAAATATCATGTTTTAACCCTTCCACATACAAGAAATTTCATGTTTTAGTATTTCCATTATCAAGACTAATGATACCTTTTCTGATTATCCTTGTGGAAGTACTATCCCCAAAGGTGTCACTGCCTCCTTTTTCTTCCTTTAGGATGAGAAGTTTGTTCTGATTCCCTGTCATATGTTTTGAACATCCACTATTAATGTACTATTGACTTCCTTTGTCTTGAGAAAACATTGTAAGTCCACATTATTCCTTCTTTGGTTCTTCTTGCTTCCTTTTCCACACCCTTGTGTATTCTTCTCTATGCTTGGTAAGAACATATTCTTCCCTATTTTGTTTATGATACTTTATTATGGTACTTCTACAGTCACGTGCTATGTGCCTATATTTATTGCATTTATAAAATTGAGTACCATAATCAAGTAGAGGAGCAAATCAATTGTAGTTTCTATTAGCAAACCCATGAGAACTTTTGTTTTTTTTCATCACATAATCATCCTTTAAGGTCTTGTAAGGACCTCTATTTCTGTTTCTCACAGCGTCACTTTTTGTAGAATCTCTACAATATAATGTTTTATGACTAAAATTATTGCAAGAAAAACAGTAGCCAAGGAAGATATTTTGATATCGGGTTGTGAAAGGTCTTCTTGGTGGAACATCTCTTTTAAACTCATTCTTGTTGTTCTTGTGAGAAGAATCGGGTTTTTTCTGATCATCATTTCCTTTTATTTTGTTTCTTTCATTGTTAATGGATCCTTTGAGAATGTTAGCATAACTATTAGGATTTTCTTTAGGAGTATTCCGATTCTCATCATAGCCAAGACTAGACTTGACGAATGGTGAGATTTGACAACTTGGGATCTCATTTAAAGATTCATTTCTATTTTGAAACCTCAACTGAGCATTTGACTTCTTCAATTCCTCTTTTAATGTGTCAACTTCAGAATCTAACTTTTCACATGTTTCTTCCATTTATTTGAGCTGATTTTTAACTGCTTCTTCTATTCCTTTTGCTTCTTATAGCTGAATCTTTAGGATGATAATTATTTTCTCTGTTTCTTCAAGATCATGATCCTTCTTTTCATATTTATGAAATTTTTCCTTATGCTTTATATTCTTTTTCCTAAGCCGATTTATTTCTTCTAAGGTGCTAACGAGTTCTGCTTCAAGATATTCTTCTTTTGAATTTGGATTTTCTTTCTGATTATCTTTATTTTCTTCATCAATAGACTTTGTTTCCATGGTTATGGAGAGAGATTATTCTTCATCATCACTATCTTTCCTTTCTTCATATGGACACTTAGCAAAAAAAGTCCTATTCTACCACAATTAAATCGTTTGAAGGGTATCTTACCTTTGTATTTGTATTTTATCTCTATTTATCTTTATGTTCTTCATCAACATGCTTTGTTTCCATGGTTATGGAGAGAGATTCTTCTTCTTCATCACTATATTTTTTTTTTCTACATATGGGAACTTAGCAATAAAATGTCCTATTCTACCACACTTAAAGCATTTGAAGGGTAGCTTACCTTTGTATTTGCTAGTTCCTCCTTTTATCTTTCTCACAAGTTCTTCTTATTTTGACTTTGATTCATAGCTGGAAAAATCACTAGATCTCTGTTCATAAATGTT
Source organism: Picea glauca (assembly GCA_000966675.3). NCBI lineage: Eukaryota > Viridiplantae > Streptophyta > Pinopsida > Pinales > Pinaceae > Picea > Picea glauca. The sequence goes on from JZKD02S2133081.1 coordinate 351,928, forward strand.
TCGTAGCTTGTCCAAAATTTTTTTAGCTGATGTACACTACATTACCTAGACAATCTCAAAATATGATATGCCACTCAAGATGACATCTATTGATTTTGCATTGTTTTCACTTGTCTCATTCATAACTTCATCCGTATAACTTGTGACTAATTCCTAGATACCAAACCCAAGGGCCATCAAATATGTCTTCATTCTTATACTCCATGATGAATAATTTGTTCCATAAAAAAAAGGAGCTATGTTTGTAGGGATACCTTCCTCACAATCCATATGTTCTCGATATTTTCCTTCCAGTGGTTAAATTGTTTATGAAGGAACTTTCTCTAATACCAATTTTTGAACTTATGCTTATATTGAGATGGGGGGGGGGGGTGAATAAATATAAGACAATTTTTACTTTAATTGAGTATTCATCAATCATTCATTAAATTTAAAACAATAAATGCATGTAAACTCAAATCACGGTACATAGATTTTAACTTGGAAACCCTTGTGGGAGAAAACCACAAAAACTTGTCTTTATAAATGTATGCAGGCACCAACCTACTGTTACAAAGTTTGTAGGCACCAACCTACTAGAGATACCAATATACTTAGTTGAGAACCAACTCAGCAAGATATTATGTAGGAAACAACCTACCAGAGACACCAATATCCTCAGTTGAGCAACAACTCAACAAGATATTGTGTAGGCACCAACCTACTAGAGACACCAATCTCCTCAGTCGAGCACCAACTTAGTAAGATATTGTGTAGGCACTATTATCACACAATCTATACTTTCCCAAGACAAAAAGGCAAGTAGGCCTAGATTGACGTAACACATAGGTAACCCTATCACTGTCACCCTAATAGGGTACCTCTTTCTCTTTAGGAGGAGGAAAACCTCACTCCAAGGGAGACGTCCCAAGACCTAGTTGGTTGATGAAGGAGGATAAGAAAATATAATACCACCCCTCTCTCTAGGTCACTCAAATGAATGAAGTCACTTGGAATGGTTAATTCAAGGGGGTTAAGGGGAGATAAGGTGAATGATACCTTCCCTTTACCAAAGAAACAACAAATGTTAGCCAATGATATCAATGCATTCATTCAGTGACTTCAATATAAAAGTATGCTACCAAGCAGGTTTATGCAATAAAGTTAGATGTGTAGCAACATTAATAAATATAGAAATTGCAACTTATAAGGACAATGCAACAAATAATAAAGACCTTGCAATGATAATACTTTTTCCACTTTCAATTTCTAGATTAATAGAAGCCAAATAATGACTTTTAAAGGGTTGTTAAATTACTTATGATAGCAAGAAATTAACGACTATGACAACAATAGAAAACTTCAGAAAAGTAACTTGTTAAGGCAATTTAGTAGATACGTTTAGCATTTAATGATTGTGGCTTCCCTAGTACAAATTCTGGGTGGCTTATCAATCGACAAATGAATCTAAGAGGATATCAAAAGTGATTGTAACAACAACAAAATAAGAATGTTGACAATTGCAAGAAACCCTTAGAAATGCACTTAGTGGAAAGCAATTTAGGCACACTTTAACTCCAACTAATAGTACTTTGCTTCATGCAATTTTCTGGGTTGGTTTGGTTAACCTATAAGCTAAATGAGCTGCTATATAGTGGCTGTAGCAGTGTTAACAACAACATCAAATTAGTACCTTAAAACTAGGTTAGTAGGTTAGATTAAGTTAGTAGAGATAGCAAGTGAAGTTGAGTGTTGTCTTATCAAGGAATAAGAGAAGATGACTAGTGCCTTGAAGGGTAATGGAGTCAAGGTGGATGACTTCTTCTAAGGATGTAAATCAAATGATGATGATGTAGAAAAGTCTAAGAGGGAAAATGCATAGGAGAAGTAGTAACTTAAGTCCCCCTATGCATTTACCTCAAGAGACAAGATGCTAGGGTGTAGGAAATTCTAGGCCCTAGCGCCTTGCTCTCCTTAGGCTTCTTATGGAGTAAAATTTTATGAAAAAATAACTAATTCAAAATCCTTAGAGTGCTAGCAATTTAGGGCTCTAGGGTTTTACTAGTTATTAGATCAACTCAATGAAAATCTTGGCAAATGAAAAAGTAAGAAAGTAGAAATTTAAGTCTCTTACTTCAAGCATTAAGTACACCATGCAATTTTATAATATTGTATGAGAAAATAAAACCATACAACATACCATTCAATACATGAAAAAAAATGCGGATTTTACTTACTTGCACCAAGAATAATCATGAGAATACCAAGATTGATCCAAGATTGACCCAAGTTGCAAAAAATAGCCTTAACCAAGAATGGTGCCTCCCAATTTCAACCAATATTCCTCACTAGGGTGAAAATTTCATACCTCTTGTCTTGGATGACACATTGTGATGATGAAAATGAGAGTACTTTATGCTTATTTATAAAAAAAAATTGACCTTTAATTAATTTTAGGTCAAAAATAAGGTCGACCTGGCCAATTTACAATAAAATTCAATTTTGACATAATAAAATTAATTAACATCTAAAGACAGCTCCAAGGGTGACATCATGCCCTTATAAGGTGACGTTGAGGCTCATAAGTGAAACATTAAACTAGAAAAGTGGGGTGCTTGGCCTCCAGAGGCCCTAGATGATGTCCAAAATGTGCCACAACGCTCATAAATGCATACCAAAATGAAACCCTGGATCTGGATGACATATAAGGCTATGATGGTGACGTCCAGAGCCCTCAAGGGCTAATGTCCATGTGGAAGAGCAAGCCCCCCCTGGGTATAGGTCATCTAGGGTGCCTCAAAAGGAAATGTCCTTTTTTTTCCCGGTGCAAGTCTTTAATTTGTTCTTACCCCTGGCTGTGGTTGCAAAATCCATCTGTGGGATTTAAGCCCCCATGAAGGTCTAAGATAATCATTCCCTCATGTGTACCTGTCCACTGAGAAAGGTCATGCAACAACAATAAGTACGCCCTCTAGGGGTTCATAATTCATATGGATCATAGTACATAAATCACATCCAATAATTAAATTACCGAAACATGTGCATCAAACCCCCTTTAACCCAGAAAAATGCTCAAAGACATTATGCAATTTGACAAGTTAGGTTTGGAGAAGTTCTTAGGGTGTCCTATTAGGCTAACCTCTCTTAAGTTTGGGGTGTTTCCTAGGTGGGATATAGTCCAAGTCATGTAAGTGTATGAGGTGGCATGGGGTGCATGTAATAACAGGGAAATGTAAAGTCTTACCTGTGGGTTCCTTTGTAGAGGGAGAGATGCACCTTGTCATAAATGCAATTGTTTCCTATACCATTCATTTCATTTTATTCTTAGCTTTATTTCTTTTGATATTTTTTTCTTATGCTTCAAGCGAATAGTTGAGGGCCACTGTCATGTCTTGATAACCAGAGGTGACAACATTATCCACAAACATTTCATGGAGATGAGAAGGCTGGATTGTAATGAGACTCCCTTTCTCTTGGATATGGGACTACCCTGGTTTGGTGACCATATAGGTGGTAGTTTCATACCGCTACAAGCCCATGGTCATAATAGGCTGGATCGTAATGAGACCTCCTATCCATCAACTAGTACCTTGAGTGTTTATGTATCTTATGGGTCCCCTTTTCTTATTGAGAACATTTTCACTTCTTTCTCGAGGATCCCTAGGTGAAGCATCTCAAAGGTTTCAACATTGGATTTAAAATCTTGTCAACTACTTTTACTCCCTCGGACTTTAGCCCCTTCTTCCCATGAGGTAAGGTACAACCCTTCCTATTGTAGCCAATCCCAATGCCCAAACACGGGTAGGGGAGATGAGAGGAATAAATATGGAAAGTGGTAAGTATGGAGGGAACTAACGATGAATTTTCACAGACCCACCCAGTGGAAACCCATTCTAAAGGGAAATAAAATTACTAGGGCACCATGTCACCCTTCCAAGTATGAACGAGGAAACAAGCATAATTTCCAAGAAAACGTCATGAAATGAAGAAGGATTCAATACAACATATTCAAGTGCTTAAAAAATTGGAGTGATACATACCATGATACCCAAACTCATTACCTCATGGATCAAGACTCAATGCTACTTTAAGACTAGGCTGGTGGGATGGATTCTGTTGCTTATGATAAATAGACTGCACTGAAAAAAAGAGGGGCCCTCCAGGGCCATGCTCAATTCATTTGGCTCTTGATACTCCATGTCTAGGACCTATGGGCCTCGAGACATGATCTCCTTAGTTATCCCTAGGCTAGGGGATAACATGCATCGACCTACTCATGACACCAATCTCCTCAGTTGAGAACCAACTCAGTAAGACCTGTATAGGTACTAACCTAAGATATTCATACACATAGTACTTCTAATTTCACACACATGCTTCATACTTCATGCATTTCATAGAATTTTCATACCCTTAATTTTCATGCTCCAACACCTCTCTTTGCTTCATACCCCATACATAGATTCAAACCCTAGTCAGATTTATCCTTCATGCCCTATCAAACCTCATAGAATAATTCAAAGAATATAATTCCATATTGCAGCATCACAACCTCAAAACAACACACTTTGCAACATCATAGACCTTATTCCTTCATGGTGCACACTAAAAACTTCAATAAAACTCCTCTTGTGCACCTTTATACCCCAAGAATACTCTCCAACTTCTCTTGTGCACCTTAGAATTGATATTATTGATTGGATTCTATTAAAATGCGCACATCTATTCTATATTTATAGTGTTTTTGTGCTCACTTTTAAGGTTGACCTGTAAATATTAGTTGGGTCAATCTGAACTTTTTGGTTGGGTTGTTTGACAGAAAAATTCATATCTCCTCATTCCTAAGGATTTAGATGGAATGCCATATACATTTGGAAAGGTCTAAAAATAATATTTCCAACCATATATCCTATGCCCCCATTTGAGATAGGTATTTAGAGTAAAGATGTCTTCAAAGACAGGGTATCTAAACTGAGCATTGAAAATAAAAAAAACAAAATTTTCAACAATCTGTTGGATCATGTTGTCATTGATGCCAATGGTTTGATCGATTGATGTCATTAATTGATGTCAAGTGATTTATTTATGCCAAAGGATTGATTGATTGATGATTTATGTAATGTAATATGTATTGTCCTTGATGAGAATGCATAGATGAAGATGGATCAATGAGTCGACATTGATATGATGAAGATGGATCAATGAGTTGTCATTGATACATGATGAAGATGGATCAATGTGGTTTCATTGGTATATAATGCATTGTTGAAAAAATGTATAGATGACTCATTATTGTCTTATCATGATTGACAAGGTGCACAAATGGATGAACTCCAAAGTGGTCCCCTTATGGTGAAATCCCTCACGGGAAGATGCTTTGCGGATTGAGTTATCCTAGAAGAATGGTTGGAGGACCCATGCTCTCA
>JZKD02S2133081.1:378561-388599 GCA_000966675.3 Picea glauca
AATGATTTCACCGTTTGTTCATGAGTAATATTGACTGTATCTTTAGTTCCCAGAACTGTGTTGTCCAAACATCTGGTTATCCACAGTTTCATATACAGTTAGTATTAAACCATGGCAAAAGCAAGCCCTGCTTTAAGGTCCGAGGTGGATGGTATGTGGTATTTTGAAGAACATCCAGAGGTTGCAGAATGCTTTAAATAGGTCGAAGTTTTCTCATATTGTGAGAAATTAACAACCTTCCACCAACAAATTGCTGAAGCATTTGTCCTCTCATATGATGGCAGGATTGCCAAAATAGGCAGAAAGGAGTTCATTATAGATGAGGCATCTATTGCCGAATACACAGGGTTGTCTAGGGTAGGGAATTGTTGTTTTAAAACCTCTTCACCCTCAAATGTTGAATTCAGATCATACCTGTTGCCAGTGCATAAAACATTGACTTGGAAGAAGGATATTCCTATGTCATATCTTGAAACAAAGTGGCATACCCTTCTGAAGGCGATTCTGGTATACATTACCTGTGAAGGGTGTTATAACAGATTGATGTACTATCATTTTAAATTGTTAAATCACTTCACAGACAGGGAACACTTAAACATACCCTATTTATTTCATAAGACCCTGATTAAAATGGAAAAACATGTAAAGGCTCAGCCCACTAAAGTTTCAAGCAGAATATCTCATCAGGGGTTGATTACCCTCCTTGTCAAAGAAGCTCTTCACAGGAAGCAAATAGAATGGAGTTTCTTCTTGTTCTGGAACGAGTTTCAGACAGAGAAACCTCTAGAAATAAAAGCAAAAAAGTCCAGAAGCATGAATGATCCTACTAGTCACAAGAGGCAAAAATGGATTTCAATGTCCAGGGATTCTATAAAGGCAACACCCAGCAAGCAGGGAGGAACCAAGAGGAAAGTAAAGCTTGAAAACAGAAACCCTGTCATAGTGAAAAACCCTCTCAACCTNGAAATGGGTTAAGTGACCTAAAAATGGGTTAAGTGACCTAGAGGATGAAAGTATAAATAAGATAGCAATGGTCTCTTGTAGATCATCCTTTTTGTGGATCAATGGAAAGCTTCTTATGAGAGCTTCTTGAGCATTTTTGGTGTGGAACACTTGAGAATATTGAATATCTATAGGTGACTGAGGTAACCAAAGGATATATAAGCCAAATTTTAGAGGGAAGGTGAAGAAAAGACAACCGGAATTCAAGGGAGGATAGATTCTTTTGATGATGCTTTCTAATGTATGTTATTTATAGGTCATCTCACCATTTTAGAAATATTTTTTTTCTATAATGATTCAGACTGTGAGATTGATATTCCATTAAGGAAACATATCCAAATATCTGTGGTAAAAAATTCATCTTGTGGGTCGTTGTATTTTTGGAGATACACTCCGTGGAAAATAGGGTTTGTGGCTAGTCCTGAAACTAGTCTAAAACAAGTGTTTCAGGTAAACACGTCATAAATTCTTCATAACAGATCCAAATTCAGTGAGACCAATTGTGTTGGTTATATTACAGTCTTTAGTATGATGTGTAATAGTTTCATATCAATTCAACAAATATTCCGTCTAGGGCACACTCTACAAGGCCGCTCTCTAGAATAAACCATAATTCAACATGGTATGCCATTTTTACTATAACTTATTTTCTGAGAGGTTCCAAGTACTGACACTTGGAGGAATTGCATAAAACACACTGAAGAACATTGTTTATCAGTTTCAGATCTTTATTCATTATAGGTAAAAAGTTATGATTATTTCAACTTAGGGTTGTTGACTAATCCAAAACTAGTCATGGTTGAGACAAGCAGTTGATGAGTTGGCACATACATGAGGTGTATAGTTGATGATGTTGGTACATATTTATCAGTCATTGTTGATGATTAGTTGACACATGATTGGTATATACTTGGTCCATGGTTGGATGCACTTGTTTATGGTACATGTTGATTTTCGGTTGTTTGACACAGGTTGGTGCATGGTTGATGCACTTGTTTATGGTACAAATTGATATCTGTTGAGGATTGTTGCCTCATCTCAGTTTTTCTGAGGGTGTAAGATGAGTCTTGAATTATAGAGCTGGTGCTCTTATAGAGTTGTACTCTATTCAGTTTTTGTTGAAAAACCCCAAGGATTGTAGTCCGTAATAAAAATAAAATTGTACATACATCTTGTGTTCTTTGTGTTCCTTGTGGTGATGACTTGTTGATGATATATTGCTGATATGTGTTGACATTTAACTGGTTATAAATGAAAGCAATGAGTAACAAGTTAATGCTGATTTTTAACTAAGGAGTTTTGGGAAAAAGAGCCCTACACTGTTCAACCCCCCCTCTCATTGTAGTCGGTGTGTCCAACACAATCTCCATCTTGTAATATTTATCTTGGACATTTGTTGTCTCCCCTTGTCTTTGAAATAAATGAAAAATATTTCCAACACCTTGTCAATGGTAGATAACACAAATGAAGAACATAATTTGAGTGGACTATACTTTTCAGATGGTTTTCTTACTCATTCATACCTCCTTACAACTGAAGTTGTTTGTTCCACCTCTTCATCTGATTCAGTTGACTCATCCGAATCATGTTCTTAATTTCTTAGTTCAAACACTAGCTTCTTTGGTTCTTTATTTATTTGATCCTCTTCAGACTTGGAAGTTCCTTCGAATTCCCTAAAGACCACATCTCAACTATAAACATTTTCCCTCAACAGTGGATCCCATAGCTTATATCCTTTCATTCCATCCTTGTAGGAAATGAAAATACACTTGAATACATTATTTTCCAACTTGTTTCTCTTCTCCTTGGGAACATGCACGAAAGCATCACAACCAAAAACTTTGAGATGTGAAAGTGAAAGCTTCTTACCAAAACATACCTCATGTGGGGTTGAGTCAACTTGCACTGATGAAGGAGACTTATTTACCAAATATTTTGCATTGTCGATTGTCTCTACCAAGAATTCCTATGTGAACCCATCACCACAAAGCAAAAATACAATTTTTATCACAATAGTTAGCAAAAAAATAAAAATAGAGATCACAATGGCACAATTGATCCAAAATATAATACCTTTATTATCTCGTTAGCCAAGTTCACTTGCCTCTTCAAGGGGGAAACCACTAGCAGAGCAGAGCTCAAGTGCAAAATGATTCTCAAGATTTTTTTTTCCATGCTTTCTACTCTTATTTATATTATTTCTATCTTCTATAGAACATTCTAGATGAAGGTATTTCTAGAAGTGGAACCTTTGATTAAGTATTCTTACATTAGACATATTCACATTATTACATAAGCCTTATTTATTAATGTTGGTCTTTATTACATAGAAAAACATGTTATTATATCTACTTGAGGGGTTATGGAGGTTAGGACCCTAACATGCCCTCCCCTTGAAAACAAACCTTGTCCTCAAGGCTTGATATGGAGAAATTCTTGCAAAATGGTAGTCGACTCCCATGTGGCATTCTTCCCCAACCATAGTTTTACCCATCGAATGAAAAATCACTGTGCTTTAAAGATGCCGATAGTACATGTCTCTAGCCTGAAAAAAATTGTCCAAAAATATGCAGAGGAAAGTGCTCTGATACCACTTGTGAGGTACCAAAATATAATTTTATAGAGAACAAACACGATTTTTATCACAATAGTTAGCAACAAGAGAAAAATAGAGAGAAAAATTACACAACTGATCCAAAAGGTGATAACTTTATTATCTTGTTAGCCATGTTCACTTGCCTCTTTGAGGGGGAAACCTCCAACAGAGTAGATCTCAAGTACAAAATGATTCTCAAGAATTTTTTTCCCCATGCTTTCTACTTCTATTTATACTATTTCTATCTTCTGGAGAACATTATAGAGGAATATCTTTCTATAAGAAGAACCTTCTATTAAGTATTCTTACATTAGACAAGTTCACATTATTACATAGGCCTTATTTACTAATGTCAACCTTTATCACATAAAAAACATATTATTTTATCTACTTGAGGGGTTAGGGAGGTTAAGACCATAATACAATGAGCATGCTCCTTGCCTTATCTATTAATGTCTTGTTCATTATTTCAACAACTCCATTTTTCTATGGGATATATGTTTTATTATTTTGGTGTACTGTGACACATTTCTTGCAAAACTACTCAAAATCCTTTCCACATAATTCACCTACATTGTCAGTTCTCAACACCTTGATCTTCTTATTTGTCTGGTTTTCCACAAGAGATTTAAACTCTTTGAATTTCTCGAAAACCAATGATTTATTCCTTAGGAAATATATCCATGCTTTCTTGGAAAAATAATCTATGAAGGAAACATAATATAGAGATCCTCCTCATGAAGGAACCGGTACAGGCCCAAACATGTCACCATGTATGAATTTTATAATCCCTTTTTCCCTTGTTGATCTAGATGGGGATCTAACTCAATTTTGTTTTCCATATATGCAATGTTGACAATAATTGACTTCAAAATGACAATTAGTAAAGCCTTCAACCATATCTTTGTTGTGCATATATCAAATACCCTTTTAGCCAACGTTTCCCATTCTTTGGTGCCATAACATGGTCGGGTTGACTTTACGAAGAATAATAGAGTTAGTTTGTGTCGACTGAGTCAAGTCAAGTCAAGTCTCAACCAATTCAACCTTAGAAACAAAATTTCATCCAGTCAAGTTGACACTCCCTAACAAATTGTATAGGGTTCCAATACAAACTCCTTTCATTAAGACCATTGTTGATCTGAATTAGATCCTTGCCTAAATTATTTTGTAAAATTGTAATAAAATTGTAATTATTTTTTTTCATTTCATTTTTTCTTTTTTGGAAAAATTGTAAGTGGAAACGAAACATGTGACGATTTTCCTACCAAAGGAAACACATTAAAATAATGAAGGTTGTATAGAAGAGGGAAATAAAGGGAGACAAGGTGAACTTGGCTAGTTTGCAGAGATGAGAGATCAAAGAGTTTATCCTACTTGAAGATTGGTGGATGAAGGAGTCAAGTAGCCTTCCCACGATGAGAAAATGTATCTCTGAGCCATGGCCATATGAATTTTATAAGTGAGTAACAATGCATGAGATTTATGAGCGTGCATAGCTCACCATTTGTAAAGAACTTCCTGAGAAAAAATAAATCTATGCTAATTATGGTGCATTTAACGACTGTTGTGAATCTGTTGCGTGTGATTTCTCTATTACCTGTTTGTTTTAGTGAGAGTAATTTATGTGTTTATGAGAAATGAAGAACCCATGCTCACAGATGATCCATTTTTCAATTGAATAAATTCACCTTTAAACAATCGCTTGGTATGCTGGCACAATGTTGGGTGTTTTTTTATTTTTCCTTTGATTGTATGCACATACCTCAACATTGATTTCCCTATAATTGGGAACATCTGGGTTCATTTATAGAATCACCTAGCATATAACACACAACATATTCTTTTATCCCATTCTTATACACAACGATTTGAGGGAGGTTGAGTTTCTTGGGACCTATAGCAATCTTAGTTTACTGTATAATCATTTATTTATCTTATATACAATTTCATTAATGCTTGGAAAAAGGGAAATAAGCTTATAAAAATTAGTTACTAGGGTTTTTGTACCATTTCCTCACACTTCTCTTGATGAAGAGTGTCTGTGTCTTAAAATATAATGAGAATTAGATTTAATTCCAAAAAGATCTATGTTGATGAAATGGTTAGGACATAGGCCCACTGCTTATGAATTAGATAATATTAGAGAAGGTTTGTCAAGGACCTTGAAGAAGTTTCCATGGGAAAAGAATTTAACATGGAGAAGCTAGAAGATTTTAAGACTTCAATAGGCATATTCAAGATAAAATCCAGTATTGGAAACAAAGAGCAGATGAGCTAAAGAAAGAGATTGCAAAGCAACATGACCCCTTCATCACCATGAGGGAAGAATTAGACAAGAATATATTGCATATCTTGTAGTTGGGGGAGAAATTCATTGAGCTAGATAATTGTAGAGAGGATAGGTTCATTGAGGTCACTGTTCACCTATACCATGACTTGGAAACAAAGTAAGAGGCCTTGAAGAAGCTATAAGCAATTGTCCAAGAGACCAACCAAGATCCTTCCATTTCCACTATCGAAGCTAGTACCATGATAGAGCAAAACATGGTAAAATGACCTTCCAATACCCTTGGTGACTTTGAGAAGCACATTAGAGGAATTGGTTCCAAGCTCATGAGGAAAATGGGCTATGATGGCCAAGGGATAGGCAAGGAAGGTCAAGAGATTTTGATTCCCATTGTAGCTCAATAAAGGCCCAAGCATGAAAGCCTAGGATTCAATGGACAAGAAGCCAACACAAGTGAAACTCAAACCAGTTTCACTAAGTCAAGAGGAACCAAAAAAAAATCCATGTGTAGGAAGCCACTCAAATATGATTATAGAAGCTTGGAAGAGGGAAACAAAGAGTTGATTCTACCATCCATATTCGCTCCAATAATTCGGGGACCAAGAAACCAATATAGCAAGCATCATCAAAGACCTAAAAGGTATGTCTTAGTTTGTTTATATTGGAAGAAAAAGAGTCCTAAGGCTAGTGATTTTTGGCACTCTAAAATGCCAAGCATCCCATGCAAGAAATATTTCCAATACTGCAAATTGACTAGACATTGGGAGGCCAGATGTTGGAGGATTTACCTAGAAATCCATTCCAAGAAGTGGACAACCAACAAGAAATATTGGAGAGTCAAGTTCAAGGGGAAATAAGAGTTGTTGGAACTTTCAGCCCAAGGAGTAGTGGTTTTTCAATGACCTATTGCAGCAGTGAAAGTCATCTACAACCATGAGAAGGACAATAGGGTTTTGCCAAAGGTAACACCTACTTAACTCTTATCTTCCATCCTATGGCGGATGCATCCTTTATTTGAGATTTTTTGGAGCCTACTTGATGATAGGAGAAGAATAAAATTGAAGGTTTTGAAGATTTTGGGGACCAAAATCTTGAAAATGGGAAGGTATGATCCAAATTGGATCCTTGCCTAAATTATTTTGTAAAATTGTAATAAACTTCTAATTTTTTTTTCATTTCATTTTGTCTTTTTTGGAAAAATTGGAAGTGAAAAAGAACCAAGTGATGGTTGGCCTTCTAAAGGTAACACATTAAAATAATGAAGGTTGTAGAGAAGAGGGAAATGAAGGGAGATAAAGAGAACTTGGGAAGTTTGTAGAGATTAGAGCTCGAAGAGTGTAGCCTACTTGAAGATCCATGGATGAAGGAGTCAAGAAGACATGGCCATCTACATTTTATTAGTGAGTAACAATACATGGGATTTATGAGCATGCATAGCTCACCATTTTTAAATAACTTCCTGAGAAAAAATAAATCTTTGTTAATTATGGTGCATTTAACCACTGCTGTGAATATTGTGTGTGTGATTTCTCTATTACCTGCTTGTTTTAGTGAGAGACATTTCTGTGTTTATGAGAAATGAAGAAACCATTCCCACAGATGCTCCCTTTTTAAATTGAATAAATTCACCTTTAAAAAATCGCTTGGTATGATGACACATCATTGGGTGTTTTTTTGTTGTTCCTTTAATTGTATGCACAAACCTTGGCATTGATTTCCCTATAATTGGGAACGATTGGGTTCATTTATTGACTCACCCAACATCTAACATGCAACATATTCATTTATCCCAGTCATATACACAACAATTTGAGGGAGGATGAGTTTCTTGTGACATGTAACAATATTAGTTTACTGTATAATCATTTTCTTATCTTATATATAATTTCATTAATTCTTGGAAAAAGGGAAATAAGCTTATAGAAATTATTTACTAGTGTTTTTGTACCATTTCCTCACACTTCTCTTGATGAAGAGTGTGTACCTTAAAATATAACGAGAATTATATTTATTTATGCAAAGATCTATGTTGACGATATGGTCAAGACATAGGCCCACCATTTATAGATCAGTCGCTCCCCTGATAATTTTTCACATATCCTTATGAAATAAAGTTTGCACATATGAATCACTCATTTTGATGACAAATATCATATTTCTTTCCAAAACCGGAACATGTATTACACCTGGAAGGGTCCCGCTCCTCCCACATTATAGCGTCAGTCAGACTCTTCCTCATCCAACAATTTTTGTTTTCGAGTCATCCTCTAAGAATAAATATCCCCCTTCATATCTCTCATATTCACAGAACCATTCTCTATGAGGTGAAAGGATGCACCTGCGTTGATCAACCAAACATCATGATCCAAATTTTTACTGGTCGATGCCAAATAGACATCACCTCCTTTATCCAAAGTAGGGTTTCTCTCAATCAACTGCTTCTCATCGGATCCTGGAATGATCTTAGTTGCTTTCAAATTACAGTCTCTCTTGTAGTTTCCATATTTATCACATTTCCAACATCTTCTTGTCTACTGAACCGAGGATTTAGATCTACTCTTTGACTTATACTTTCTATCAGATAATTTTCCTTTATCTCTGTCGACCAATTGACCTTTCACCATCAAGGCATCCTTGGTCGATCATTCCATGTTATTTAATTTCATTTATTTTGACAATAGAGATGCAACCACATCTTCAAGAGTTAATGTGGTTGAATTACTCCCTATAGCCATGACTAAGCTATCTAAGGAGTCTGGAAAAGAACAAAATATGATAATACATTTCTCCTCCTCAATGATTTTAGTATCCATAGACAGTAACTAAATTATTACAGTATTGAATGCATTCACATGCCCTATTACCGAGCTCCCATCACTCATACTCATAAGATACATTTTATTATGAAGGAACAACTTGTTTACCAGGGATTTTGACTGGTACAAGATTCCCAACTTGTCCCACAATTTCTTTGTAGAGTATTCACCTAAGACATTTAGAAACACTGAATTTACAAGACAAAGTTGAATCATACACCTTTCTCTTCTCTTGAGTTTCTCCCATTATTCCCTCGACATATTCATTGGAATGGTTCTAGGGCTTACAAACTCCTATTTTTCTCGATTTACAAGGAGATCTTCCATCTTAAGCTTCTAAATATCAAAATTATAGCCATTGAATTTTTCAATCTCTATCCTTGAACTGCTTGCCATATTTTCAAGCACAACTTTAAAGATCACTGACTTACAACTTCCATTGGACCTAGGTTTAGCTCAGATCCAATATCTTCTTAATGCTTTGATATGACTTGTATAGAGCAATGGATACACTCTGATACAAAATGCAGATAAAAGTAATCCTCACACTAAACTAACCAATAAAGAGAAGACATATTCAAGAATAAAATAAATGACAAACACACATAGTACAAAGATATTTTACCCTGGAAACCTTTAACCAGGAAAAACAACATTCCTTAAGCATCTTGATCTCTTGTTGTCTTATTAATTTATAGAATAAATAGTTACATAAATAACCTTGGTCAACACTTAAGACACAATCACCATTATACTCTCTTTCTTTACACAAGAACAACCTTGTAACCAATTTGAATTGCATCTACATGACCAACAACATCAATGCAGACATCAACTTATTAAAATTACAACACATCTTATTTATAGGATTTTTAGAATGAAAAACTCTAAATCATCATTCCCAAAAATGGTTACAAATCCACACAGAAGATTGGATGCAATCTCGTAAATCTCGGTATTTTGTTACAGTTAACTACCAATTAGTTACCAATTGACTACCTGATCGACCTCTAGTTGATCTTCAATTGACTGCCAATTGACCTCCTGTCGGTTGAACTTTCAATATTCCCAGTTGACCACTTCAACCTTCAACTTTACTGATTGATCACTTCAACCTCGACTTAACCATCAACTTGAATTATCAGTCCAGTCAAATATTCACCCAATCGATTCACCTTGACTAGCCAATCGATTCACCTTGACTAGCCAATCGATTGATAGTTATTTCACTACAAAGAATATAACAACCAAACAATCCATACCAATGAGGACATCATAAGAACCAAGTGGAAAAACATTTAAGTTTTCCCATGTGAAAATTCCTTTCAGTTCTA